>JAWZYV010011915.1:0-294818 GCA_038373885.1 Cheiracanthium punctorium | reverse complement strand
CTAAAAATGTGACACCAGAAATTCTGATTAAAACACAATGGGGTTGACACAAATCGCGCCGGACATACGCTCTTGCTTCCGGAGGGAGCAAATACATTAGAGGGTATGTGCTGCTCCGGTATTAATCTGCCAGCAAAGCAGCAAAAATGACGTAAAAAAATGACAAGGAAATAAAATTAAAGGTATCTAGAATTGCATATAAAACTTCGATTATTTTTAAGGTGCAAGTCTGTTACAGTTCTATTGGTTTCACAATTGATGCGTTTTCACTTTTTCGATTCTTGAAAGCTGGTAGAAATGATTGGTTTCACTTAATTGTAAAAGTTAACAACCTTAAGTGGCAACAATGGATTCCGTTGCTACGGAAACTATAGCAGACTTCGTGCCGATTACGCAGATGTGTAATCGATTACGATTACGATTAATGTTTACTTTCAGTTCAAGATTACGATTACCGGGGAATTTTTTTGGTTCCGATTACGATTATATTACGATTACCATAAAAACCAATTTTCCGATTACGATTATACTACGAGTATGTAATCTGTGAAAACTTTCGATTACGATTACATCTGCGTCCGATTACGATTAAATTACGATTACAATACTTTCTTTTTTACACTTCTGGAGTTGACAATATAATGTCTAAATTTTACAGAACAGAACAGAATTATGGTTCCAGCAGACCGGCGACAAAAAATTATTATAATGACAAGGAAATTTAAAATACGTTATGTAGTGTATTCAAGAGTAAAAATAGTGAAGTTTCTATAGATTGCAAAATCAACCGTATTTTCAAATGCATGTCTCCCCACCTCCCTGTATTACGCCTATCATAGTTAATGAGTTCTCTGAGGAATCAAGCTCATAATGTACGTTAAGTACAAAAGTTATATGTAATTAGTCTCCCTATTTAAATTCCAAACTGATGATAGTTGCCAACAATTCAAGTTGAGAATCTTTTACTGTATCATAGACATAATCAAGGAATTACTTCAACTTGACACACTATATGTTATTTTTTGTAGATTACTGATAAATGGCTATAGCCAGTATTTTTGAGGGATTTCTTTTTCTGTTGTACAAGCAAATAAATAAATTAGATTTGGGAAAACTATGTTTTTCATAAAAGTTGTTACTAAATAGTAAAAATTTTACAGTGACACTTATCAATGATAGAACCTTACAATCTAACACTTTTCATTGTAATCTAACATTGTAATCTTTCAAGTTTTCAACTATGATGATACTTCTCAAAATATATCATACATACCCTTATGTGCATTTAACTGGTACTCATTATGAATTTCACTTGCATGTACGGAAGAGGGCGAGAAGATCATAAAAATGAAAAATTGAGCAGCTTCCCTAGTGGCACAAGTAGTCCAAAAGAGGTTTAAAACACTTTTTCAACGTCAAAAAACGCGTTTCCAACGTAATTTGAATATTTTTTGAACTAGTTGTGCTACTAGGGTTAGTTATATTCATAAGATATAATATTAGGAAAGATATGATATAATATATAATATAAAGATAGGATATAATATAGGAAAGATAATAGTAGTCTTTGTTTTTTATCAATAAGTTTAAAAAGTACTTTTTCTAAGAAATGATCGATGTCTCTCTCTCTCTCTCTCTCTTACTTTTTAATCATTAAGAAGTTTACTATAAAAGAAATATCAGATAACTATTAAACATGTTAATTTGACTGTTAGTAGCTATCTACACAGTCTTTTCAAGAAAATTTAATTGTAAATATGTTTATCAGAGTTATGAAAAAAAAAAATTCTAAATAATTCATTGCATATATCACTTTAAATATTTTTATTTAACTTAATGAAAACTAAATTTTCAAAATTTTCATCCTTCAGTAAGGTTCGTGAAGGGGAATAAAACTTCCCCGCTACACTAAAAAGTCTTTCCACTGGTGCTGATGATGCACATATTGCCAAAAACTTTTCGGCTATTTCACTTAAATGTGGGTATGTCTCAGCAGACATCCTCCAGTACTCCAAGGGATCTCTGTCCTCCTCTTCTAGAGGTGCTGATAAATAAGATTCCACCTCTCTTTTTACATTTGCGATTGTTTTGGGCGCAGAGGATGTATTTTTCATAAAAAAAAACAGTTTGCATTTTTTAGTTGGTGGCGGATTCACAGTCTGGTTCTCTAATGCAGGCTCTGGGATGTTAAGTTCTGTTTTAATTTCGTCAATTAACATATTCTTGTAAATATCCTCATCATTCGTCCAACTTAATTTGAAACGGGGGTCTAAAATTGTGGCGATGGCATAAATATTATTATTTTTATATATTGCCATTCGTGAATCCAGGGATTGGGATAAACTGTTCACTAAACTTCGGCAATATCCATCTTTTATTTTGCATTCATTCAGATGCATTTCCAGCCCAGTGATAACGGGCAACAGCTTGGATACTGTCACCGAATTCTCGCCCTGCAGAGCATTTGTACCATCTTCAAATGGTTCTAAAATCTGAAAATATAATATGAAATGTATTATTATATAATATTATAATAACAAACACATGAAGCATTTTAAATTTTGTCCTAAGTATCAAGAGAGCCTGCAAGTGTTTTTTTTTTTTTTTAATTTTTCAGGAAGGGAGGTACAACAATAATTATGTTATGATAAAAATACTTTATTTAATCAAATTACTTGTTTTCACTTTCAGTACCTTACAGTGCTCTTGCCGATTATTTAAAGTAAGCAAAAACTTAGCGTACTGCTAATTGGCATTGCTTTGATTTTAGGAATGAAAGTGGTACTACTTTTAACCCTTTGAGGTGCAACCCTTTCCCAATGCTGAAAAATGGGCAGCCGTTGCCATCGCTCGACTTGGCACTGCTAGCTGTCATCAAAAAAGGGTTTCTAGATCTGTGTCACGCGATGAACGTTTCGATCGTCTGCCATCTTCGAGCGATGGCAACGGCTGCTCTTTTTTCAGCATTGGGCAATCTATCCAGCTGTTCTCGCATTCTTCCATTTTTCAGCAGATGTCAGTGCTGTTAAAAATAATCGTGACAATTTTTTTACTGGAAATCACGTGCTAAAAAGTAAAGGATTCTCGTGGAGCTATGTCATCTGCAACTATTTTTATAGAAATCAAATCTATTCTTCGCGACTGGCAACAGTCAAAACGTCAGAGTTTGGTGTTCCCAGAGCGGGAACACTGCGCGTTAAAGGGTTAATAAATTACATCAAAATAACAATACAAGAGAAAAACTATTGTTCTACTTATTTTAGACCAATCAGTAAAATTGATACCACTTTTTGAGTGGAATTATGTAATCAATGAATATAGAGAAAACAAAATTATAATTAATTACAAAAATTAAATGTATTAGAACTTTTTTTTTCCTAAGAAAGAATTTTGTTTGTGCATTAAGGCCGATTGACTGCACTAGGGTCCTAGGCCTATAAGGGGAATGCCCTCCGTGGGGGACTTTAAGGGATCCTCCTAACCCGAGGTTTCGGAGCAAACCACGAAAAACTCCGAGCGGCTAGATCGACAGGCGCGGCGGGGGTTTGAACCTGGCCTGGCACCTCCACCTTCCAGTTTCGAGAGCAGAACCTCTCAGACACTGGTGGGGATTAATGAAGTATTTTAAAGGTAGTGATTTCACAGGTATATTTAAATATTAAAAAGCTTACAAAAATTAAATAATTAAAGCTCAGAATGTTTTTTACAAACCCTATAAAGCACTTTAACGTATACACTTAGGAAAAAGCAACTCAGAAAATCTCTGAACAGAGAATCGCTCCGAAATTTGGATTTAAAGTTCCACATTTTAAAATTTCCAACTTGTCTTTGTATAAATCACGCTTGTAAGAATGTGTAGTACTTGAGAAGAAAAAGTCTGAATTTTTCAGAGTCCAATTTAATTTTAAAATTTTTCCCTGAAGTCTCATTATATTTTTTAAATATAGCTCTTAAGCATCCATAAGAGTATATATGTAATTTAAATCTTACCATACCTGCTAATCTGTATTTCAATTAAAACGCAATTTTTTAAAGATACTTTAAGTGTTTTTAATAGTATTACTTTTAAAGCTTTTTATAACTGTCTGTATGTCAATACATTATAAATTATACAATAAGATCTCTGTGTAAAAATTTTTAAGGGACCGAAGGTCTGACGCGCTAATCTGAAAAATTCACTAAAGTAAAATTTCCTTATGACTGAATTAGTATAATAAAATTTTTTTTTTAATAGAAATATTTTATTCGCTAATCTGAAATATTTGTAAAAGTGAAGATTGCTGTAAAAAGTTTATATATATACAAATAGTATATTTATTTATTTATTTTTAATTTTTACCTCAATAAGCTCTTCCATTTGACTCAGATCGATAGCCGTAAGGCTTTTTCCTCCAGGAAGACATTTTATCGCTTCTTGAATGTTTTTCTCCGACTTTTTTATACCCTTTGCTACTGATTTTATCATGCTAAGTTGAGAGTTCCATCTTGTGGCGTTAGCAGTTCTTAAATTAATATTTTCTTCGTCTAGTGTTTCCATTGCAGTCGTCGATTTTCTTAAGCAATTTATTAAATTGGAAATCTTCCCCAAACTTTCTCCTATTATTTGATCTGCCTTGATTCCATCCTTTATAACCAGTTGCAAGGTGTGGGCCGCGCAACTTAATCTTTCTGGCAGAAAATTTAAAACTCCTCCTTCATCAAATCCTCCCACATCACTCACTTCTTCACTCTCGTGCTCTTCTTCTTCGTCGTTACTTTGAACATAAAAACCAGGTAATGATGTATCAAAAGCTTTCTTCATGTTCGCAGCATTATCTGTCACGACGAATTTAACCTTTGATGTGATTTCATAGGAAGATATAATATCTTCATACATTTTCGCGATATTTTCGCTGGTATGTCTGCCATGAAATCGCCTGAAATGAAATTCAGAAATTAATTTACACAATTTAATGAAAAAATCTTAATAAACTTCATCTGTACATCGAAGTATTTTCAAAAATTGAAATGGTAACAGTATGCTTTCTTGAAACATGTAAGAAATTAATTTAAACATATTAGAGACATCAGATGGGTTGACGTTATAAATATTTAAAAAAAAATACAAAACAAGAAAATTTAAATTATTTTAAACAGTTCCAATCCATTAAAACTATCCCACCCTCATTTTTTAATTAACTTTATTTATAAATTTGCTTTGTTGCTTTTTTAAAATCATTCTTCAGATAGTTCATCATACTCAGAAAAATGTTACAAAAATATGTATGTGCCAGTTACCCTTGTTTATTTATTTATTTATTTTTTAGCAGATTTTCCGAAAATATACTTATTTAAATCAATATTTTACATTTACATTCTAATATATTTTTTAACTTTTATGCAAATTTTAAAAATACTGATTTATTCTGAAGCTGAAGTACATACTTGCAAGCCAAAACAGCAGTTTTCAATTTCCAATCCTTGATGTAATGAGCCGTAACTCCAAGAAACGAAATCATCTTCCTGTTTGTCCAAATATCTGTACTCAAAGTTACGTATTTAATTGAATTTAATGAGGCTTTCAGTTCTTCCTTTATTTTATTCTTTTCATCTGGGATTAATTTATTTACGAGACTGTTGCGGTGGGGAATAACATATCTAAGTAAAAGAAATCATCTAAATTATTATGAACACAAGATTACACTTACACACTGTGCATATAAAATATTCTAATAAAAAAATCAAATTTGTATGCATAATCACAATTTCATAAGAAAAATAACATGAACCATATTAATCCAATACTACGTAAATCGGCTTTGTATCGAAAACATCATCATAAGTCATGTTTCTATACACCTATTTTTATTCTAAGCAAAAATTATCGTGCTACAGTGTATAGTAGAAAATGACTTAATTATAATGTAAAGCCCAACTATATTTGTCAAAAAAGTTACAAACAAAAGCTCCTATCTGTTTTATTGTTGTTTACCAGAAGACTATGGTTATAGAGTTTTAAAATCATCATAAATAAAGTTCAAATGTGCATTCTTCATCTCCGACCTTCGCCGTAACCTTAGCTTCAAACTACTTGTGATTTCACTTACAAATTTTTATAAGTTTTGAGCTTAAATCTAATCAAATTAAATAATTTAGAATATTGTGATAATTCTATGAAACTCCAGTTTCAGCTGAAATTTAAAAAAAAAAAAAAAAAAAAAAAAAAAAGATACAATATATGCCTTGAGTTTTACTTTAAAAAATCTCCATTCGTTTTCAAGAAAAAGTTTTTCTCTTCGCTCCGTCCAACTATACAACACTGCAAGATGATGTCATTTTTAATGTTCACTATATAAGGAAGTACTATTGTAAATCCAACAGTGATCAAAAATAAACAATTTCCAGGAAGTATTTGCATATATTTGATTTTAGCAACGAAATAAAAATTTTCAAATTACAAGCAATAATATCGTTTTTTCCAAAAGGATATTCATTAACCTCTTAAATTATTAAAATCAATTAGCACTTACCTCGAATCCATCAGTTGAACAAACTGGCGAAACTCTGGGCTTTCAAGTGCGTTGAATGTTATAATGTTGCTCGAAAGTAAATCTATAATACTTTTTGTCATTTCCAGGTTTTTCGCATCACTGAATTTAGATTGAATATTTTCGCCGGATGTTGTGTACATTGTTATCGTTCTCTGATTAGTATTTACTTCCTTTAGTTCTTGAAATTCCTTATACTCCACAGGATGGTGTCTCTTAAAAATGAAAGTAACATTGACAAATATAACAATCTGAACGTCTTTGGAATTCATCTATACTCTAAGAAGAAGCTTTTTTTTTGCAATGCGGAGATTTTATTAATTATGAATAAATATTTATCAATATGATTATACATATAAAAGTTGTTACAACATAAAAATGGCATTACTTTTTAATTTACAATAGGCATAATCAACACTTATAACAGACTGCAAGAAAGCAAATTTACCAAACTATATATAAAGGCAAAAGCAAACCTACGTACACAAAATATTTTTCTTACATTTGGAGTGTGTTGGTTTGCTTTGGCCTTTAGTCAGCATTGCTAAAGATATTATATATTTTTTAATTGGGATAAGTAAGTTCATCTTATTGCAGACTGTTTTATGTATTTTGCTATTTAAAAAATAAAAGTTTAATTTTAGTATTTTCTGAATTTCAATTAAAAGATTAAATACTTTGGCTACAAGCTTCAATAATTTTCTTAATTTTCCAACTCTTATGGAGATTTTCATTAATTTACTTTATAAGGGTTTTGAAATCCTGAGAAAAACTTAGTTTTTTCACTAATTTCAAGTTTCTGTAAAATAAGTAAATTACAGAATAATCAAAGCAAAACTCTGTAATTTAAAATATGTAATATTTAGAAGAAAATAATTTTTATAATTTTGACAGGAATATTTGAAAAGCAAACAAGAAATTAAACACTATTTTTAATTTACACAAAAGTTATACTCAGTTCCGGGGGGGGGGGGGGGTCTGCATGTAATTTGATTTATATTTTGCTTTTAAATGTTATTTTGTTTTCCGAATTAAAAAAAATATATACATAAAATGTAGAACAGCTGAGCTGTGATAGGTTTTGGTTAAGCTTATAGAATTTGTAGTGATACTAGATATTTTCCTTAAAAATACATCATAGGAATTTAAAGAGCTCCAAACATTCGTCTTGGTGTGCCTGATTTTTACAGTATGAAATATATCGGGAATAGAGAAGAAACTAAAAAAAAAAATACTAAAATGTAATTTTAATAATTATTATTATAGAAATAATAAAAGGGAAATTTATCTTCCAGAAATAAAATAAATGTTGTTAAAGCTTTCCATTAAAATACTTATTTTCCCTGGGGCACGATTTTAAGAAAGTGTGACTGGATTATTTTAAAATATTTGTTTTTCCAATGAACTGCATTTTTAGAAATAAGTTCGAAACAATAAAAATCAAAGGTCTCCGGAAAGTTGAGCAAGCTGTGTATCATTTGCATGTCTCTAAGTAAAATTATACAATATATTTACTAACCCGTTTTTCTTAGAATGCAAGACTATTTAAAAAAAGAAGAAGAAGAAAGAAAGAAAGACTCATTCTTATTTTTTGTAAAATTTTCATTTTAATAACGCGACAATAATTGCATTGCTTATTGTTTCATTTTATTCGAAAAAAAAAAGACTAATTTGGATTAAAAAATTATTTATTTTGTACAGTAAGACTGTAATGAGGTGCTGTCTCATATTTAAAAACAAATGATAAATTTCTAAAATGAATGAGAAAGTAATGTTAAAGTTCTAAAAGTTGTATAATCGCAATTAGAAAGCTTTTGTATTTCTGGCATTCTGAAAATGGACGTATTTAATTCTAAATTTAACAGATATGTAGATTTTTCTTTTTACAGCCGATATATATTACTAATTGTTAATTGATTTCCTGCGGGATGGTGACAGATAAACAACTAATCAATTTCTTTTGCCCCCCGCAGACCAGTCTCTCTACCCATCTCTTTTCTTGTTCCGTCCAAAGGAAAGGAGCCTTTAAAAGCTGCCTTACCCATATAGTATTACAAAGAAAGATAACTCCGACAATCCAGATGCATACATGTGTATAGTCAGTGGCGTAGCTAGGGGGGGGCAAGGGGGGACATCTGTCCCCGGGCGCAGCACCAAAGGGGCGCCAAATCGATGTTACGAAATTTTAGAAGAAAAAAAAGGAGTTGTGTTTGTATTTTTATTTGTTGACAGAAAAAGAAAAAAAAAATAGAACAATCACAAATGAATTTTTTTATAAAGTTATAATCAAACTTTTCACAATGACTTGTACAGGAAATGTTTGTAGCTATTTCAGAAGATTTTCTTTGGAAATCGAGTTGAGCTTCCCCATTCCTTTTTTCTTCTCTCTTGAGGGCTTCTGTGTCGTGTAACTGCGTTTTTTATATTTGGCCATTTCTGTCTCTGACTATATTCCTAGGATGTTCCAGAATTCTTGTTTACAGTATTTTATCAAGGTCAAAACATTACTCAAGTTTTCCCAAACTTTTAGAATGATCTTGGAGGATTTCGTTTTGGATATTTATGGTGTTACAAATCAAACTTTTATGCATTAGCCATGGTAAAAAAAAAAAAAAAAGCCTATATATATGATTAATCGGTAATAGAGAATGGCATTCTCAAACCCAAAATACTCTCTTAAATTCAGATCAAGTTTTTCTCAGTTTTGAGTTCAAAATAGCGCCTCTCCGAAGATGGCGCCCCTTGCTTATCTTGCTTACTGTGTCGGGGCGCTCCTGTGTACGATCCACCCGTTTGGTAATTAATAACGCAACTTTTAATATAACTCTTATTAGTATAATAAAATGCAGTATTATTTCTAATAAGAACGTATAAAAGATTCACCGATCACTATACTAGTGTAAAATTATTCTTTTTAAATTATTTAAACAATCTTGTATTTTAGATAAATTTAAACTTGATTTTTAACATTCATTAATAAAAATTTATTCTTTATACAATCATTATCAAAAATCAAAGCTGGAATCATTAAAGCTGTGGCCCACAGTTCAGTCTTCAAATTGAACATGAGGCAAAATATTTTTCAATAACCCGTGTATGTTTATCTAGAAAGTGCAAGAAATCAGTCGTAAATTTTTTGACTCCTCAGTTACCTTGTTGCCGGAAGACTATCGTCCAGAGGTTTCAGTGTATTCATTATGTCTACGCGTAGACCACCTATTATGTACTATCATCCGGTACTTGAGTCATAAATTACGTTCTGGATGCAGTGGCGGCTCATCCATTTGAGGAGATGAGTACGTGAAGCCCCAAAGTAAAATATCTATATAAATAAAATTAGACTTTTCTGTACACTTCTTGGAATTCAAAAATTTTAAAAAAAGTTTGTCTGTCTGTCATTCTGTCCGTGACGCTTTTTTGTTTAAGTATCACGTAAAAACGAGTGAAGCGAATGATATGAAATTTGGTGTCATGATAGATGGTCACTCAACTTAAAACATAAGCGTCGAATTTTTAAAAAATCTTCATTAGATTTCGAGATTTTGTGAAAATCCTTTCAAACTGCGTAAATTTGTGTTCCAGCATCACGTAAAAACGACCGAAGCGATTGAAATGAAATTTGGTATCATGATTGGTGGTCACTCAACTTAAAACATTGTCGTCGAATTTTTAAAAAATCTTGATTAGATTTTGAAATTTTGCGAAAATTGTTTCAAACTGCGTAAATTTGTGTTCGCACATCACGTAATAGCAAAGGTGAAAAAATGGTATTTGGTGAAATGATAGGTGGTCATGCACCTTAAACTATAAGCATCTTAAAAAAAAAATTTAAAAAAATCAGATTTTGGGATTTTGCGAAAATCGTTTCAAACTGAGTGAACTTTTGTTCACGCATTACATAATAATGACTAAAGCGAATGATATGAAATTTTGTCACATGATGTTGCTCAACATAAAGTATAGGTGTCCAATTTTTTAAACATTTTGATTAGATTTTGAGATTTTGTGAAAATTCTCTCAAAATGCGGTTATATTTCTTCAAGCATCGCGTAATAACGACTAATACGAAATTTGGTGATATGATAGGTAGTTGCTAATCTTAATTTATAGGTGTTGAATTTAAAAAATATTTTGATTACATTTTGAGATTTTGTGAAAATCGTTTTAAAATGCTGAAATTTTTGTTCCAGCATCACGAAATAAAGACTGCAGAGAATGAAACGAAATTTGGTGACATGATAGGTTTCAACTCAACTTAAATTCTAGGGTTCCAATTTTACAAAAATGTTGATTAGATCTTGAGATTTTGCGAAAATTATTTCAATATGCGGAAATATTCGTCCGCTCATCACATAATTACGACTAAAGCGAATGAAATAATATTACTAAGTTACTCTCTAACCTGTAATATTTTAACAATGTACATAGGGCCGTGGTAGCCCAGTGGTTAAGGCGTTGGACTCGTAACCGGAAGGTTGAGGGTTCGATACCGGCATACCACTAAAGACCACAGTGTACATGCGGTGTACGTGCACGTTAAATCCTTGGTTCCGAAAGTCCTCTCAGCGGTCGCTAGCAGTTTCCGAGGGGTGCCAATATTCAGAAGCCCCCCCCCCCACCTTCTGATGAGGTTCCAAATTGTGGCGGGAAATTCCGGGAAGGACGCATATGTAGCTCTAAGCGACACATTCAGTGACGCGAGCTGTCCTCTCCTGGCAAATAAACAATATACATAAAAATTATAACTTCGCTTTCTTTACTTTGGCAACATTCTACATCCATTCTGTGTACTCCTACAATGCTAACGAAAGTTCTTGCTTTTTGAAATTTGCATTCATTTTTTTTTTTATACTAACCCGTCAACGGCGGGTACTTCAGCTAATATAAAATAAACACATTGACAAATTATTATTTTTTTAAAATATTAAGTACACTTCTAGATTTTTGTGAATTTAAAACGTCAGTTTTACTCTCTTCCCCCACTATTATTAAAATACTCTTATTATGGCTAACGCACTGTAGTGTAGGTTCTACAGTACAGCCTTTAATCGATCGCTCGTGCGAACGGAAAAATTCCCTTCTGATCCGCTCTCTGAGAACAGAAGCGGAGAGAATTGAGAAGCAGTACGGCTCTTCTGATATCATTCCGTTCGCACATTTTCGGTGTGGACAAGGGACATTTTTTGCGGTTATCTCTTCCGGATTTTCCCTTGGTTTGTTACGTTCGGTTAGTTAATCCATTTTTATTTCATTTTCTTATTATTTTCTTCATTTCTATCCTTTTTCCACTAAAATATTTTTTTTTAGAAACTAGTGTAAATAATTAAGATGGGAGCAAAAGAAGTGTTTCGGAGCTAAAGCAGGGACAATTTTCAATACTATCCTTTGACAAAAAATTGAAATAAAATGAATCAAGACTTGTACCTTTGCTAACACTTATCTTGGTGACGAAATGTAAGACAAAATATTACTTGTTTTCTTTCAGTTGCGTGCATTGTTTTCCTTTAACTGCTGGAAACGCAAATATATTTTAATTTGTAAGGTGCGTTGTATCTGCCTATTTAATTTTCGACATTTGTTTTGTGAACCTCCATTTAAATAACCCACGAGCCGCCACTGTCTGGATGCTCTCTCGTAATTCGGGGACATTTGAAGAGAACTGAATGTCAACGTGAGATATTTTTTTCTCATATGATTCTACTTAGTCTTTCATTCCTTATATAGTAATAATCTGCTGTACTCGTCTTTTTAAAAAGCTGCATATTTAAATAGAAACTGCTTTAAAGTCTGCGTTTCTGGTTCTCCTTCCCAAGAGAACCTTCAAGTTAAGGTAAGAAATATTGTACTTTTGCAGTTTTCTATATTGCTGAATGCTAATTATGATTTTTTGAAATAAAAATGCGTGTTTAAAATTTTTCAGTGCTTAAGGTTGTTCTTTTAATTATATTTTTACAAGTAATAATGCAAGAAATAATACAAGTTTTGAGCATCTTCTCGGGAAAAAAAAAAAAAAGTTGATATCAGTAACTGGAAAAGAATTCAAAATGTCTTATATTTCAAATGCCAGAAAAAAAAAAGCCCGAAAAAAATTCATTTTGATCCGTTTGGTAATCGGGTCAGTAAAATATTCGAATTGTAGAAAATAAATGCCATCATACGTACATTCATTATTAGCTGGTGTGCATAATCTATCGAAGGGCAAATCACTATACGAGATACATGGTAAAGCAAGTATAAATTAGTTTTGACCTGACATAAATATTAAATATAGTTAATTCGACTGCTGAAGAAGGATAAAACATTTTTGTATTACTGACATATGCCCACCCCCCAATGGTAGGGACTAAAGCCCGCCTGAATGTGGAGAGTTAAAAGGGAATTTAAAAAAAAAAAAAATAGAAAATTGTCAGTTAATGAATTAAAATGTTTTATTCTTAAAACTTGTCCTCAGATTATTTCTATCACTTTTTTCACATAACGAATTACGTTGATAATGGGCTTCTATGGGTAAATGGTATGGCAACATGGTACAGAAGGTTTTGATGTTAAAAGAAAGTAGCTGTAATCGGCAAACAAGCCAAAATGCAATCAAGAAAGGAAGGGGGTGGGGGATTTAACGTATTTTAAATAATTGTATTTTTTAATCACTTTTTTTTATTTAAAATTTTTTTTAATTTTCAGATATTACAGTTTTCTGAAGAACTTTTATGGGTTTGCCCTTTCCCTTTTTAGGGGGAGGTGGAGGGGGGGCGCAAAATCTTCAGTTGTCCCCGGGCGCTGGTAACCCTAGCTACGCCTCTGTGTATAGTAAATGAATGCCTGTTGTATTTACGTGATTATATGACGACAACAAACAGGGGAAGGATTCAGTTGCAACTTCCCTTGACAAATCAATCAAGAAAGTTGTAAAACTGTCCCAAGAGGCAACAGACAAAAAAAGAAAAAGAAAGAAAAATTAACTGTTTACTGACTTTGACACTTCAATGTGCAGGAGTTCAAAAAGATTTGTTGCCCCCTGAAGTAAGAGGAAACTTCTTTTTTGACATATGAAAATTTATTGGCATTTGCGAGGAGTAAAATCCTAAAACTTCTATTAAAATGTAGCAAATAAGAAAAAATATTTCTTAATGGTTTAAGCTGAAACTTAGGAGGTGGAAATGTCTGACATAGTATTAAGCATTTTTCCCCCCCTGACTAAAAGGAGAGGTACCTTTTCGTCAGGGCCAGAGTTTTCTACTATATTTTAAAAATATGTTTGGGAGAAAAAAAAATAAGCTTTATGAATTAGCTAAGATGATCTTTTATGTATACTAACAATTTGCTAATTTCAATAAAAAAAGCGATAGTTTGAAATATTATTGATTATTTAAATATTATTAATTTTCAAATTTAAATGGGCATATTTGACAAGTTTATTTGATAGTGTAATAGCATAATGCGACTTTTATTAAATATTTTTTATCTCAATTTTTATTATATTCAATAAATTACTCCACAATAGTATTTTTTTTTTCAGTTTTACCATTTTTATTTGGCAAGATAATCAAACTTAATGAATACATTTACCTAATAATTTTGCTAAATCTTATTGCAGGTCTGCTTCAAACATTGAAGCGCTTTTTGCTCATAGCATATGAATAATTACTTAAATTACTCGTAAAGTTGTTTACACTGCAAATTGTATTTATATTTAAATCAATGTAACTGGGTTTTGTGTGTGTGGGGGGGGGAAGCTTCCAGCTCTCTAAAATAATTCTATTGAATGAAAAAAAAAAAGCACGTTTAGTTTAGCAAATGTAGGGGGGGGGGAAGCCACAGGAAAAAACGGCTTTCAGAATTATAATTTTCATTGTCAGATCCAGGGGGGCGGGGCACGAGGGTACGTGCTCCCTCATGAGTCATGACAAATCAAATTTAGACTTTGACTTGTTGATCAATTTGTTGATTGAAATCCGTTTATAAGATAAAGAGGTAAAATAATTGTGGTCTGCCACAGTTATTCCCCCCCCCCCTCCCAGAAGAATTTTTTGTGGGTCTGCCCAATAGCGGATCCAAAAATTTTTTTTGGGGGGGGCTAAATTAAAAAAAAAGCTTATTTCTCCCAATTAAAATGTACTATAAATCAAAGTTTTAGTCTAAACCAATGTGCAAGCTTTTGGAAGGGGTTAAGTAATAAAATATGATCATTTTAGCTATTTGTATAAGTGTATAATAAAGCAGAATGTTACAACTTAGTTTGGGGTGTTTGAGTTTAAAGGCAAACCTGCACGCGGGGTATCTGCCTAAGAGGAGGGGTGCCTTGGTAGGAGGACTTTCTAAGGGGTTCTAGCGCGTATTCACGTTACATCTGGAGAAAACCTACCAAAACTCCAGACCGTTAGATTGACAACCTCGCGATAGGACCCGAACCTGGGACCTTCACACCTCGGCCGTCTACCATTTTCAGTGGCATGGCCATTTCAATGGCATCACCATTTTCAGTGGCTGAAGCCCCCTAGCCCCTCTCCCGGATCCACTACTGGGTCTGCCCCTGTGCGTGTTTGGTGGTAGAAGAATGCGTAAACGGATAAAAAATATGATGATTTATGTGCAAGGATTTAAAATGTAGTCGAATTAAATAAAATGCATAAGGTATTTAAATAGCATTTAAAATGGTACACATTATGAAAAATTATTTTCAAATTTAATTTTACAGCTCAGCTGAAGTACTTATAAGAAAAAAGTTTTTTATTCCTTTCCAGGAATATCAAAAGAAGAACCTTGAATTAAGTACTAACTAGTAACTACTAACAGATAATCAACAGAAAAAACAATCAGTATTGCAAATACTAAGCACCCATTAATAAATCGTAATTAAAATTTTCTAAAATTAGTGTCGATTGATGAAAGATAGTAAACATCTAGACCAGTCAGTAAATTAAGAAGAGTTACAATACAATAACCATAATATTTTAAAAATAAATTTAAAAAAATTATATTTAAGTACATAATAATAATAAAGAAATTTAGTTATATTCTAAGGATAGAAAAAAATATAGCAAAATAGGTAATAATAACTTGTAGTTTTAAAAACTTGTAGTTTTAAAAACACTAGTTCTATAACAATAGTAATTATTTTAAACAAATAAACTGAATAAAAATTTAATCAGTTTCAAACTTATACTTTACATTTAGGAATACTGAAAGACGAAATAAAATAATTTTTAAAACAACTACACTTCAAGAACAAAAAATAAGTAACTAATTAACAATAAACTTGTGCATCGCAGAACTTTTACAGTAATATAATATGTATACGTTATAAATTAGATAGAAACAACATATGTTAAATAATTTTCGTACTCATCAGCCAAAAACAAAATATAAATACTCATTTAATCAAAAACAACAATATTTCTCATAAACTGTTTTTGAGACTAATCACTAGAACTGGCATAAATGAAAATTAATTACTTGTGCATTAAACTTTTGCAAGTAAATTGAGACAACCAATCAAGCAGAGGCAAAATTGATTTTTAATACTTCAGTAAGGATTTTTACTCATTAAATTTTATTGAAGAGAAAATTTAAAAAAGGGTTAATTATATTTTTAAAAAAAGCATTTAGTATAGTTGTCTACGTTCCCTAAACCTATTTATCCAAAAAATTATTTATTATTAAATTGCTACCATCTCTCTTTGCACAACACACTCAAAAATAATAACACAAACATATAATAATTAATAACCCAAACATACGCAGTCCTACCCGCTTGTCCAAGAGTTGATATATTATCAAACAAAATCTGTTATTAAAAAGGCTGTACTGCGTGAGAGTGTGTATGTATGTATATAAACGCACACATTATAAAAATTAGAGTGTTATTTATGTAGCAGTGTAAAATTATTACACTGCTACATAAATAACACTCTAAAATACAATAACATAACACTTCGAAAGCTAGACAGTAAATTATGGATAATTAAGTTTTGACTAAAATTAAGATTCTAAACAAGTAAACAGTGTATACCAAAAATAATTTTTATTTAATTAATGCAGTGTATTTTTAGTCAGATCAATAAAAAAAGTATTAAACGGAATTGGAAAAAAAGACAGGGAATATTTTCGTTTATCATTTTCCCCTTAATATAGAAACCTTTTAAAGGCGGTTTTTTAATTAATATATACATGCATACATACTATATATACTCAATTTATAATAATGTATACAACAAATAAATATTCAAGAAAAAATATCCAAAATGACTTACCTGCATGTGAGTGTTTAGATTCGAGTTCGTCTTTTTTGAAACTCTGACATCTGTGTTACAGATAGTGCATTTAAATTTTTTAAATTCATTTCCTTTTTCATTTTTTTTATTTTCTTGAAATTCAAAAAAATCTTGAATTCTTTTTCTTGCAGGCATTGCTTGCTACTTTCTCTTCGCAGTCGCAAATCGAAATGAGATAAAGTAAAGATCTGCAATAGCAGGAACTAATTAAAAGTATCCCCTCTTGCTGACCCCTACCTCCACCCCCAATTTCTGGGAGGTCCGATCCGATCATTCTAGTCCGTCACCCACCGCCACCAGTCCGCATTCAGAGACTGACGAAAGGATGGTCATCTGAGTATTATTCCGGGAAAGAAAAAAGAAAAAAAAAAAAGGGATCTCTATGCTTGTCTTATCTTCATCCTAACCAAACGTACGAACTCAGAACAATGCCACCCCCCCCCCTCTTACCCCTGAAAGGTTAAAAAATAGGAAACTTCCTGTCCTCGGGGAACGGGAACTTGGGTTTTCGATACTTTGCTTCTCCGTGAAAATCTTTTTCCCAGCAAGCAGAACGAAAAGTAAATCTGGGCGCCCGTAATCGTTTTGTAATCGCCTTGTAATCTAAGCGATTACGACTACAGGCTCTTAGATTACGACTATCTGGCAAATGAAATTTCTAGATTACGATTAGACTACGATTACACGAAAACATAAATTTTCAGATTACGATTAGATTACGATTACATTAAAAAATCAATTGCCAGATTATGATTAGACTACGATTACATGAGAAAATGTAATCGATTACAATCGATTACGATTACACGACTACGATTACACGAAGTCTGAACTATAGCAATGTTAAAAATAGAACATTAAATGAGTTATTCATGTTTACTTTGCTAGAACTGCCATATCGGCGAAATTAACACCGCCAGTCGATGGCAAATAGCTCAAACCACAAATTAAACTTGACACTAAAAGCAAAACGCAATACTCTGTTTGGCGGAATTAAAAAAAATATCTATGCATACGCAGTGACATCGGCTCATCTCAATTGTGGAATGGAATTAATATGTACAGAGTTGCACTACATTTGAATATTTTTCGCCAACTTTGCTAAGAAATGTACTAAAGTAGGAATCAACAAACATTTCAATTCGTAAAACAAAAAATATATTAGACAGTATTAATTACGCCTTTCTAACAGCTTCTAGTAAAAGAAACTTCCGTAGCGCTGCTTTAACAAATAAGAATCAATTATTTACTACACAGTACTTCGATCGCCAAAATGCCAATATACATCATTTTGCGAGATTTTTTTTGTTTTCAGGAATCATTCGAAGCATTGATTTAACAGCAATCAAAATGGGAAATAGTTATCTCATTTATATGGTTCGATCGCCAAAATTTAATGCAGGCATATTATGATAAGCAGCAGTTATTTAAATTATTAACTATAGCGGGTTTTAATCACCGTTAACTACCATGTACAAAATGCGAGAATTTCAATTTTCTGAAATTTGGCGGAATTCCTCTAACTTAAATCAGTTTACTTAATTTGGTGAAAATTCTGTAGATCGTTTAAACTAGCCTTAATAACTGCATTATTTCTGTATGAAAAATCGAAGTATAGCGCCGTAAAATTTATACTTGTTATTAAAAATACTATTTCGTTACGCTCTCAGTAATTTGCGCCAAGCCCAAAACTGTACAAATCGGTAGAACCTACTACTTTCTCAAAATCGCCAAATGAGCCTTTTTTTTTTTCGGCCAAACTAAAAAATATACATATTAGTCTCGGAAATCTCTCAATCCCTTATTCTTTTACGCATAAAAAACATTGAATTCCAGCTCTGATTTAACATGAACCCAATATTTTAATTAAAAAATAACTTTGTAAATAATCTAAACAGAAAAGTCATTCTTTTATTTTTACTGCAGGAGTCTAAATAATTTAATAAAATAGCCAAACATGGCAACCTCGATGCTTATTTCTCACTTTGACTACAGGGGTTACAATCACGGAATTGCGGAGAGCAAAAATTAGCGTTTTTGATGGGGGTTTTTATCAATATCTCCTAAACTAATTCGAATTTCGAAATTTAAATATTAGCGGAGGTTCTTTCTCGAAATTTTCCGAATTCGTGGATACCTCGTTCGAAACTCAACTCCCAGCCGTTTAGGAGGAGATGATGCTACAAACACACACAGACAGACGCGCACAGATTTTATATATATATAGGGTAGATTACCCGAGCGCCGCCAGGAGGAGCTGGCCCGCCGGCTTAGAACCTCGGAGAGCCGAGCGTAAAAAAGGTTTGGAGAGCGACCTGAGACGCGGCCCACGTCAGCTGCACGAAGGCAGCTGGGCACTTTTGTTTTCCCCTATAGCGTTTAGAAACTGCAAGAAGGCAGTAATCTGTTAATTATCGGAATGAAGTCCGTTTTTCCTTAACCATTTTGTAAATAGATTGTATGTAAATAGTTTTTTTTCCTTGATTAATGCTAACCTAGAGTTAATTTGTGTCGATCGATTATTGGAGACCCTAGTGAGGGTACCACATGGGGGCTCGGCCTCCCTTCTACACGGGATTAAAATACTACTTTTGGACTGTTCAACTGAAAATAGTAATTCTGCAATTGTCTTCTGTGACTGTCTATAAGCGATTACGAGGAGTGCGTTCACCGCAAACAGTGACTTCTACAGCGACAGGATACATCACGCAAGTGAGCTCGTTCTGATTATATTTTATTATCCTACATACAAAATGTCTCAATAAAAACGCCCGAAAAGAAGATTTTATTAACCTGCTTAACGAACTTGATGTTCCGTTATCGGTCAAGGAAACTGTGCTCCAGTTGAAAACAGATATGGAACAATCCAAAATATATAAAGATGATAAATAATTTAATTTATTAAATTCTATTATTGAAGATAGAAAAAATACAGAGGTACAAAATTTAGAATTAGAAAAAATCAAATTAGCTAGAATAGAAAAAGAAATTGAATTGCAAAATATCAAAAGTAAAAACGCGCAGTCACATGATAATTCCGATAATAAAATTGAAACAAACCCGAGTAGTAATTTAGAGTATCTCATAAAAAGTGTCCGAACTCTAACCATACCTGTACCTGATAAACCTGAGAATTTTAATTTGTTTTTCACAACCTTGGAACGCGCTTTTGCCACCAAATCAGTCCCTGATGACTGCAAAGCAGAAATTTTAATTAATATTCTCGGCGACAAAGCCGCAAACATCCTGTATTATATTGACGAGAAGGATTTACAGTGCTATGAAAAAGTAAAAACACTTGTCTTGAAAGAATTTCAGCCATCCGCCGATGAGTGTTTACATACATTTCGAAGAGTTCGTCGCGCTCCTAATGAAACTTATGTTCAGTTCGCAACGCGACTCAACGCCAATTTCCGTCGCTACCTGCAATTGCACGTGAGCGACTTTGAATCATTATGCGACCTCATCGTTACCGACCAATTTTTTCTAACACTGGATAGACAGACATCCTCCCACATAAGCATTACTCAGGGCGAAGGCTGGTTTAAACCGAAAGAGCTCGCTCAACATTGTGATATATATTTCGAAAGCACAGGAAAATTTATAAATGACACCCCTCTGTCTGAAAAACAAAGTGAAGCGATTTTTGACAAGAAATCCACTAACCGTTACACTCCCAGATTTCAAAGTTACCCTCCAAAGGAACAAGCACGTAAATTTAATTTTCATCAAAATAAAGACCCTGATAGTTATGCTAAAGTTAAATGCCTAAAATGTTTATCTTACGAACATAAAAAAAACAGATGTCCCAACAATATCGTCTGCCTGGCCTGTGGAGTATCTGCTCATAAAGCATCCCAATGCGCGCATTCCACGAGGGAGTCTGATAAGAGATTCAACAAAAAAGAAATAAAAAGTGAGGCTACCATTAACACAATTGCAAGCGATTCCCTCCCTTCATTCCTCAAAGAGTTAAAATATGTAGAAATCTTGCTAGATAATGTTTCAGTTAAAGCTTTGATCGACTCAGGATCTGCACTTCTAGTTGTATGTAAACGCCTTGTCCCTCCACTCAGAGAAACTTTTTCTCAAATAACCTTAACCAGCTGCTTTAAAGAAAATAAAACCGCAAATCTAGCGAAATTCATGTTATCTTTAAAAGGCTTGCAACCCGTGGAAGTTATTGCTGCAGTATGCGATGACCTGTCATGTGATGTAATTCTTCCACTGAGTATTTATGAGGTTCTATGAAAGGCGAATTCATAGCTATCGGCAAGCATGTCTACAATTTCCCCCCCACCGACGCCTGTCGCGCTTAATGAAGAGAGCCAGACACTCCCGAAAATAAACAATCACAACACTAATTCTCGCTCCATGCGAGAATTAGTGTTGTGAAATTAGTGAGATTGAGTGCCAGATGTTAGATTCTTTTCTGATTAATGTTTCGAATGTAGTAGACGAGTGTTCGTACGATTTGAGTCATATCACTGATCCTGTGTTAAGAGAAAAATTAAATGAGTTGATAAGTAATTACAAGCCGAATAAAACAGAAAGCACAAATCTAAAAATGTCAATAATATTAACGGATGACGTACCAGTCTGCCAAAGGTCACGTAGGTTAGCTTTTTCTGAGAAGCAAGAAGTAGACAAACAAATACAGCAATGGTTGGGAGATGGCATTATAGAGGAAAGCTTTTCAGATTACAGTTCCCCCTCGTCGTATGTAGCAAAAAAATGGGGATATGTGCTTATGCGTAGATTACAGGAAATTAAATAAAAATACCGTCAAAGATAAATATCCGTTACCAATTATCGAAGAGGTCTTGGATAATTTAAGTAGTGGCAAAGTGTTCACTACCATCGACCTAAAGAATGCATTTTTCAATGTGGAAGTTGAGGAGAATAGTAGGAAATACACTTCGTTCCGTACCGACACAAACCAGTTTCACTTCCTTAAAGTTCCCTTTGGTCTAACCAATAGGCCTTCAACATTTCAAAGATATGTAAACTACCGTATTTTGAGAGCTTTTAAAATACGGTACAGTAATTATTTATCTAGATGATATCATCATACCAGCTGAAAATGAAAATGAGGGATTTGACAAGTTAACACGTGTATTAGAAACAGCGTCAAAATATGGTCTTGAACTAAATTTAAAGAAATGTCAATTTATGAAACGGGAAATTAACTTTTTAGGACATATAATTACTAATGGCACAATTAGACCTCCTCCGGAAAAAAACTCGTGCAGTTCAACAATTCCCAGAACCTAGAAATGCTAAACAAGTGCAAAGTTTCCTTGGATTAACAGGATATTTTAGGAAATATATTCGATCCTATGCAACTATAGCAAGGCCTTTAAACGACTTAAGAGCTTCAACACCCTTCAAATTTGAGCACGAACAAAAAACAGCATTCCAAAAACTTAAGGACATTTTGTGCAATGAGCCTGTCCTACATCTCTTCAAGCAAGGTGCTAAACTTGAGCTTCACACAGACGCTTCCAAATTGGGGTTTGGTGCTATTTTAATGCAGCAAAGCGATGATGGGTTTTTCTATCCGATTCATTATATGAGTAAGAAAACCTCTGTGCAAGAAGAAAAATACTGTAGCTATGAACTCGAAGTTTTAGCTATAATAGAAGCCCTCAAGAAATATAGAAATTAATTGGAAATAAATTTAAAATTTACACCTATTGCAATGCTTTCACGAGAACCTTGGACAAAAAAGACTTAACACCGAAAATAGCCAGATGGACACTCTTTTTGCAAGAATTCGAATACGAAGTGGTACACCGTCCCGGTAAACAGATGCAACATGTAGATGCCTTCAGTAGACATCCTGTGACACTTTTAACAACTGATGGACTAACCCATATGATTATTACTGCTCAAGAAAGTGACGAATATATCAAGACAATGAAGCACCTCTTACAACAAGGAGAAAAGGTCGCGTATGTCTTGAAGAATGATGTGCTTTACAAAATAGTTAATGACCAAGAAGTACTTGTCGTTCCTGAAATGTTACAAATCGAAGTTGTTAAGAAGTCTCATTCACTAGGTCATTTCTCTGTAGCGAAAACCAAAGAATTGGTAAAACGAGATTATTACTTCCCCAATATGAATAAATGCGTTGAAAATGTTGTAAATAGTTGTATTGAGTTCATATTAGTGAATGAGAAGAGAGGAAAAGGTGAAGGTTTCCTTATGCCGACAACGAATGAAAATTATAATCACATATTTTCAGTAATCGATGGTTTTACTAAATTTTCATGGCTTTATCCAGTAAAATAAACATCCGCTAATGATGCCATACAAAAACTAAAACAACAGCAAGCAATTTTTGGAAATCCAGTCAGAATCATACCTGATCGAGGAGCTGCTTTTACCTCCAAAGAATTTGAGGATTACTGTGAAACTGGAGGTATAGAACACTTAGCCATAACAACCGGAGTTCCCAGAGGAAATGGACAAGTAGAGAGACTACATGTCACAATCCTACCCGTATTATCTAAATTAGCCATAGATGAGCCAAATAAATGGTACAAGTACGTTGATGCACTTCAGAGAACCATAAACTCAGCCACATCAAGAAGCACTAAAAGAACACCGTTTGAGCTTCTAACAGGTGTACAAATGAGAAGAAAGGAAGATAAGATAATTTTAGAAATCCTAGAAGAAGAAAGAATAAATTCGATGATAGACCACATAAACACTATTCGCGAAGAAGCAAAAGGAAACATCCTCAAAATCTAAGAAGAGAACTGCAAATGCTACAACAAGAAAAGAAAGAAAGCCCATGTTTACAAGAAGGATGACTTAGTGGCTATTCGACGCACACAGTTCGGAACTGGCATGAAACTGCGAGCAAAGTTTCTAGGACCTTATAAAGTTGTTAGTGTCAAACCCAACGACAGATACGATGTAGAGAAAGTCGGTGACCACGAAGGTCCTAACAAAACATGTACTTCAGTGGACAATATGAAGCTATGGGACAGCAACTAAATGACTTTTAATGACTCTAATAACTGTATTTCCCCCCCCCTTTTTTTGTATTTTTCAGATTTTTGTGCTGATTTTACGGTGAGCACACCTTCTGTCAAGATGCCCGAGCCTGTGGGGTAGATTACCCGAGCGCCGCCAGGAGGAGCCGACTCGCCGGCGCCTAGAACCTTGGAGAGCCGAGCATAAAAAGGTTTGGAGAGAGCGTCCTGAGACGCGGCCCACGTCAGCTGCACGAAGGCAGCTGGGCACTTTCGTTTTTCATAATAGCCTTTAGAAACTGCAAGAAGGCAGTAACGAATTTGTTAATTATCGGAATGAAGTCAGTTTTCCACTTAACCATTTTTGTAAATATATTGAATGTAAATAGTTTTTTTCTTGATTAAACGCTAATCTAGAGGTTATTTTGTGTTTGATAATTATTGGAGACTTAGCGCACCGCGCTGCCGTGCCACAGGTCTGGGGTTCGAATCCCGGGCTGGGCAGGGTCGACTCAGCCTTTCATCCCTTGAGTGGGTCGATAAAATGAAGACCAAGCTTGCTTGGGGTCAAACACTGGGGGCTTCGCGTCAGGCTGACCACCTGGCACAAAAAATTATCGGAATGAAGTCCGTTTTTCCTTAACCATTTTGTAAATAGATTGCATGTAAATAGTTTATTTTCCTTGATTAAACACTAACCCAGAGTTTTAATTTGTGTCGATTGATTATTAGAGACCCTAGCGAGGGTACCACATATATATATTTTATCTCGTAGACAGATATGATTCTGACGCATTACTTTGTCTGACAAAATGCAAATTTTAATGAAGAGGTAAAGTAATTAGACTTTCTTCTGAAATTTTCGACTAAGTAAACCCCCAGTCAAATATACATTTTGTTTTTGTTGTTTCTGGGGGTTTCTTTGGTTTCTAGCTTCGTTCAGGCGAACGGCTTTGTATTCCTGAATATCCCTGGTATGGTGGAATTAGCCAGCTTGAATTGCAAGAAACATTGCCACGGAGTTAAATTTATTAAACAGTCAAAAATATTGAGGACACAAAACACCAACGGGAGTCTGGACGGCTCTTAGCTTAGAAGCGAACAGTGTGCAGGATGAAGGAGACTAAATAGCCGACCGATCAACACATTAACCCCTTTATGCCTAGCGTCCCTTTTTTGGGACGGCATTTTCGCTATTAGTCGAAAACGTTATTTTTCCTAGCCTTTATTCATGAGTATTGAGCCTCAACTCTACAAAATATTTTAACATGACCAAGTAGGATGTTGATATTTCGATTTTTATGGATAATGATTTTAAAAGAAATCATCCCTTGTTCAAGAAGTTGACATCAGAAATTTATCTATTATTTTTGTTATCAGTAAAAATCGAAGAAAGTCGCAAAAATATCCAGGCACAAATGGGTTAATAAAATGTACGATATTGTTTACGAAAAATCTGATCTTGCGTCCGCCTCGCACAGGGGCGGATCCAGAGAAACCATTTGGGAGGGGCTCCGTTTATCATTAAGATACATTGATTTCCCAATACTTTTTCTCCCAGTGCATAATTAGGCATGGTATATCACAACTGAATAAGTATTTTGTCTGCTTCCAGAACCGTCGAAAGAAAACTCGGAAGGGGGGGGCAGAGCTATCGTGCGCCCTATAGTTAACGCCGATGCTCATAAGCCACGTGCTTTATGCGTTTCGATGGACGACGGGACTGATACGGAAAAAAAATGTTTCCTTGCTGTCTCCATTGTGTGGGGTCAGGGTTTTCAGTTTAACACATTAATCTTTTGTTGGTAGATCCCGACTGGTCATTAAAAGTCGTAAATTTTGCCAGAAAAATGTCGCCTTAATCCCTGCAGTGACGACAAGACGTGGCTAATCAGCAACGAGACCTTTATTCAAGTTGTTGTTCGCGGGCCCTAACCATTAACATTTTAGTGTGTACAGAGTATAATTGCTGAACGCATTGAACCCATTTCACAGCCACCGTGCAATATACAATTTTCACAGCATGCATTTTCGCATTTTAGGATGGCATTAAGTTTTCCAAATTAAGTAATTCCCATCCTTTCTGCGAGGACTGTAGTAAACCAACCTCAATTGCTATTTACAGCTATTATCACTATTACCTGCCATTTACAATTTGAACTTTCTAAAACCAGACGAGCTATACATTGCCAGGTACTCGCTTTGTCGAACATCTTAGAATATGTTTTACTTTTATAATGAGGATTTGTACCGATACATCTGGGTAATATGGACAGCTTATGAGAGCACCTGAAAGAATGAAAGTTGTACAAATTGCGGAGGGTTGGATTGTTAGTCTATACTTCAGCATCATTTAAGGCCGATGCTGATTGCCGCTGCGTCTAACGTGACTGCAGTATGCAAGAGGGCATTCTCGTCGCGAATTTTATGATATTTTAATCACAATTCGGGGTTTACCTATCAAAGATTTCTGCACTATACCGCAGATCTCCGTCCCCTATAAAATGGAGAGAGCAACTGAAGAATTTTTTTTTCCCGTATCAGTGTGCCGTCGTCCATTCAAATACGGTGGAACCTGCTAAAGTGACCACCTTGGTCAAGAGATCGTCTGTCTATTGTGACAACTTTAAT
Organism: Cheiracanthium punctorium; assembly: GCA_038373885.1. NCBI lineage: Eukaryota > Metazoa > Arthropoda > Arachnida > Araneae > Cheiracanthiidae > Cheiracanthium > Cheiracanthium punctorium. The sequence continues at coordinate 268,406 of JAWZYV010011915.1, read as the reverse complement.
GCAATTTCGCTTTACAACCATCACACTTTACCACCTTTGTAAGGTGGCCGTCTTTATAAGGCGACTAGTTTTGTTCTTCCAAGGGTAGTCCCATTAGACAGGTTCCGCTGTACAAATAAAACTGGAAACTGTGCTCCAGCCACTGATTTTTGTAAATAGAGAAATTATGTTTAGTCCACAAGGATTCAATAAGTATTGGTGTAAATATTCCTGGTATATGCATATATATATATATGGATCTCTGTTTAACGACTTTCAACGAACCGTGAAAATATGAAAAATCGTCCTTAGATCTTCCATAAACAGAATTTGTAAAAGAATAACATTTCCCTTTATACTTAGGAAGCTGTCTATACTCGGGGCAAACCTAACCTGATTGTGGAGTGGTAGCCTAGAGAGACATTTCACTCCTCTCCGCGTGTAACGCTCCGACACTCGTTTCTCCTTCCAATTATCTGGCTGTCAACATCACAGAGCAACCCAATCACAAGGCAAATCCGCACTACTCAATTCCCGCCAGCACAAAACAGGTGACGCCATTGGTTAAGCGTCTGCGAAGGCGTTACATCTGATTTCTGGCTTAATTTCTTAATCTTTCCAATTACTGCATTTAAGTAACACAAATATGCAATTATTTTATAGTAAACACTTTATTTTAGCACTTAATAAATGAAAATTGTATTAGTTCTGTAATAACCTGGGCAAACGGAAAGAACTATTTGAGAGCGGCGGACTCTCACGGTCTATAGCTTTACCTCCACTATCAGGTTAGCTTTGCCCCTAGTATAGTTCTAAACCAGTTCGCATCCGCCGACCTAACTGTTCGGAGTCTTCCGTGCTTAACTCTGAAACTTAAGAGTAAATAGGGGTTAGGACCCCTTAGGAAGACTGCCACGAAGTGTACCCCACCCATCGGCATAGATTCCATGTGCAGATAATTTGGCCGTAATCCTACAGCTCCAACACCAACCCCAACCCTTTACACTCTTAGAACTGAATATTTTTCTTGATATATTGGCGTGTTTAAAGATGTTACTTTTATTATTTTACTATCCACAAAATTTTATTTTAAGTTACCTTAAAAAAGGCAGTAAAAACAAGCAATACAATAAAATTAGATTTCAAGAAAATCAAAGAGACAGTTGTTTCATTTTTCGCGTTTTCATTATTCTTTCTTACAGATTTTCTCAAATGTGAAATGCATCAGCTTCCATTTTATGAGTTTTTCTAGCTAACCAGCCGAAGCCTGAAAATTTTGCTTTCCAAATTTTTCTGCCAGAATAACAGCACTGCAGTAATTGCTTGATTTTATTTTAATTTGGTAATACAAACCATTATCTATATGAGGGATCTAGGCCGATTACGGGGTGCCCTACGTGTGGGTTTTTCTAAGGGATCTTTATCCGTATTTATGAGAAGTTTCGGAGAAAACTGCGCAAGACTCCGAACGGCTGGATTGACGGACGCGACCCGAGTTTGAACAAGGCACTTTTCTCCCGGTTGCGAGCGCTATGCTCTCAGCCACTCGTCGGGCCTCTAGAAATTGGAGTTGTGATGTTATGTGGCAAGCCTATACTAGAGGAATCTGCATTCTGGGGCGGTTGCCTTGGTCGGAGGATTTTTTCAGAGGTTCTAACGCGTATTCACGTTAAATCTGGAGAAAACCATCTGGAAAAACTCCAGATTTTTATGCCACATGACTGCCAACTTGGTCGGCAGAGTCGACCTTGGAGCCTTTTGCGGCAGCTGTGGAGTTTAAAATTAAATAAACATTAAAAAAAGACAATTTTCTGGGAACAACGCGACTGGGCTTATCCCCCGCAGGACCGCCAGTATATAGTGGTCCCTTGCATACAATGTAGACAGTCTCAGTTGGTTGTTTACAAGTGACAGACTTGAAAGTGTTTGGATAGTTCTAAGGTTGCAAATGTTTGTTTTATCTTTGTTTTCAGTGGTTTGGATTTGAGGACTTGCCTTACACAGGCCTCCGTGTGCAATGTTGGGGGTCTTTTTAGGTGATTGGACGATGTTAGAGGGCAATCTAGGATGTAGTGCTAGAGGGAGCCCTCAGTTCCGCAGTCGCAAATCCCTGTTGTGTGCCAATTGAAGCTGTACAGATATGCAGGGAAGGGTCCATGGCCGGCAAGGAAGCTTGTTATTACCCATCTGAGTGGCAATTGGTGCTGCGAGACTAGGCAGAAGCTCAAAGGTGTGACGGCCCTTGTTAATGGAGGCCCACTGCACCTGCCATTCTTTCTTCAGGTGGACATAGCTAGATCGACAGCCGCGCGGTAGGCCCAAACGCGGGACCTTCACTCTTCAGCTGTCTATCATGTCGAGTGTCTTATCCACTCGGCCATGGTGAGGCCCAGAAATTAGAATGTTAGATGCTCTTGCTTCATGCAACCATTTGCATTGCAGAAGCGCCTTGGCAATCTCTTCCAATCTGCCACATTGGCTTTTCGACCGTTTGGATTTAGATCCCGAACTAAATTTTCGTGCTGCTTCAAGAATTTTCTCTTTGCTTCTAAAATACCTTTGAGAATACACTCAGGTAGTTTAAATTATCTTTCAAATTGCACTTTTAACATTCCCCGACACATTTTTCCTACTCTTAAAAAAATTTTCCCCTGTTCCTGTAGCGTTAGATGAAACAAAAAAACCGTTAGAAACATCTTTGAATAGAAATTTTTTGCGTTTGGGGGGGGGGGGGGCAGGGACTTTGAAATATCGTCTTTGGAAAGAGATCGTTAAATCACAGAGCGTCAACTCTATACACACTTCTACTGTGTATAGAGTTTAAAATTTCAGTTCATTTGAAAAAATTTACAATTTTTTTAACTTCCCTAATCCATAGTGCATTTCTAGCTCTGGGGGGCTCCCCCCCCCCCAGAGTTAAATCGATTTGGTTGAATTGAACAAACTTGTCAAATCAACAAAACGAAACTATCAAACTGTTTAACGAAACAAATTTTGTAAAAGGCAACAAAATACTATACAGCGTGCACGCAATTTTTTTAAATCCTAAATGCATAAAACAAAGTTTCAATATAAAATAATTTTTTTTTTTTTTTTTACATCGATAAAAACTTTAAAACCCACCAATGCCCGCTATTAGAAACTCCCAAGTAAAAAATTATTTTTTCTTTTAATTTAAATAACATAAATAAAATAAAAATTCGGAATTTTTAAGTTTTGTCAATGGTAGCCCTATGATTTTAGAACTCTTCTAAACATTGTAAATTAAACATTTTAAAAAATTATTTTTTATCTAGGGAAAAAGTATATATTTTCTTACATATAAATGACTTTTTTTTCATATTAAATATTATTGAAATAGTAAAAAGTTTTATTATTTGAAACATGTTTTCTTAACTTCTAAAATGTTTTTCATCCATTAATACTGGCATTTATGGATCCAAACTGCTGATATTATTAATTAAAGGTTTAATTAATGGTTTCATGACTTCAAAATTGCATTTTGAAAAAATTTCCCCTTAAAAATTAGCTCAGTGACCCCTTTAACGCTCAGTGTTCCCGCTCTGGGAACACCTAACTGACGTTTTGACTGTTGCCAGTCACGAAGAATAGATTTGATTTCTATAAAAATAGTTGCGGTCGACATGGCTCCACGACAATCCTTTACTTTTTAGCACGTCATTTCCCGTAAAAGAAATTGTCACGATTACTTTTAACAGCACTGACATCTGCTGAAAAATGGAAGAGTGCGAGAGCAGCCGGATAGATTGCCCTTTTTTCAGCATTGGGAAAGGGTTGCGCCTCAAAGGATTAAGAGATAGTAGCATATATGCTACTACAGGTATTAGAGGGTTAAGCATACTTTTATAGCATGCACATACACAGGGACTTCAAGTTTACTTCCTCGGGCGCTTGTTCAAATATTTCGGACAGTTAACTTCTTGAATATAACCATACATTTATAGTCTGTATCATGCATGCATCTAGGCAATTTCTTCATTTGCCCATTCAGAAGTAATCATGTCATGAAAAAATTATTAGACTAATTTGTGATTAAAAATAAAAGAAATAGTGTTTCAATGTATGTGTGTGTAAGGGTGGTTATAATTAAAATTCCCTTATAAATAGCATTCTACAGCTGAAGCGATTGACACCAAATTTCAACATATATACACGAGATGCACTCCAAGAATATTTAAATAAAGTTTAGTTTAAAATGTCCGCTAGGTAACGCTTTGCGTGGTAATCAGCTTAAAAAATGCACAAAAACTTTGAAATAAATTTTAAACTTTTTGTACAGTTCGAATTCTCTATTTCTATTGTTAAATTTGCTATTTTTCGTGCAAGGCGTCACCCAGTGGACAAATTTTGAACTAAATTTCTTTCAAAATTCCTTTAGCGCATCTCATGCGTAGCCTATATACTAAATTCGGCTACAGTTAGTTTATCCGTTTTAGCTGTAGAACCTTGTTGATAGGGGATGCTTAATAACCACCCTGTAGTACACGACGTGAAGGTCTTACCTTTAGAACTAAGCCTAACATAAGGTATAAATCGCACCTAGCTTGGAAAATGTAGTTCCTCGGTTAAACTCTTCCATTTTTTGGAACTTGTCGACAAAGCTGCGGATTGTTTTGCGCAGAATTTTAAAGAAATGACAAGTCTTTCGCATTCGAGCGCTTCGGTAAGCCTCAGTACGTCAATAGCCAAATCCTTATCGCCTTCTACTTTGTCGATCATGCAGTCGATCGCAAGCTCCTTCAGGAAATCCTAACCCAGTTGGCTTGCCTTCAAGAACATATTTACGAGGTTCCTGGGCTTAAACACAGCGTACAAGACGTCTATTTTTTTCGATGTCTGCCTTCGACAAGCGACCTTCTTTTGCGCGGAAGTAGTCCACAAAGCGATCCGAGAACACCGACGCTCATGTAATTGGGTTCGTTTTTTCTCTTGCAAAATATTCATCCTGCCGACCTCTAAAATTAACACAAAATTACCCCTTTATGACAATTTGACTTACGATTCACGAAGAATAAATTTGATTTCCATAAAATATTAAGGAGGACATAGTTACATGAGAATCCCACTTTACTATTTCCCACATAATTTCCCGTAAAAATATTCGATTATTTGTAAAATGGATCATAGTTATTTTTATGGGTACCAGCATGTGTTGAGAACTGGGAAATTGGATGAATATAAATCATAAAAGAAAAACTAGATAGACTGCCCAATGCCGAAAATGTACAGCCCAATCTCCGCTGGTGTGCAGCGCCGCACTGCCAGCTGTCTCAAAATTTACCTCTGTGGCACTCGATGGGAGATTCGATAGACCGTCATGTAGCTGGTAGTTAAATCGAGCAATGGCAAAGGCTGCACTTATTTCGGCAATGGGAAATGGTCGCGCTTCAAAGGGTAAATTTTGTAGCCATACTTCGTGTAGTCGCAATCTATCAAAATTGGTTAAGCTGTTTTATGTAATCTTAATTTAGTCATAATCTAGAAATTTAGTGCTACAAATAGTCTTATGCAATCTTAATCTGAAAGCTTAAATCCCTGGTAATCGTTATCTGGAAAATTAAAATGCTAAATTATGATTAAGTAATAATAGTATAGTCGTAATCTAAGCATCCCGTAATCGTAATCGCTTCAGGCGATTACAGGATTACATTCACTCGGTTTTAGTTTTAACGTCAAATGAAGACAATAAGAAAAACTCATTAAACTGTGCGAAATATTTGTTAAATTTCCCAGGGCTCCTGCTTTTGATAGTCTATTTAAAATTCTGAAAAAACTTTAACCCTGGTTTATGTTCGTTCATATTGTTACAAGGACATAAAGCCCAAAGCTATCCTTTCTGTGGCCACCGTAGCTTCCTCTCATCGTCCTCTCTTCGAACAGCCAGACATTCTAAGAATTGTGGGAAGGGAACACTAGTCCTTAATAACACTCATCAATTTCGTTTTATTTTAAATAGCCGAATAATATAATACGCTTTAAAGAACGACTGCCCACAGAGCATAATGTATTAGAAATCTTTTGAGCTGTCCAGTAGAAGACCTATAAATGCTGCAAACATCATTTTCAATAGGGCACATGGTACAGTATTTAGGAACAAAATGTATCAATTTAGTAGAAATCTCTGCATATTTACGAGAGTTGGAGCACGGACGGACGGACAGACAAACCGAAATCGAACACTTTTCAACCTTGTTGGAAGGTGTTAACCCATTTATGCCTAGTGTCCCTTTTTTGGGACGGCATTATCGCCATTAGTCAGAAACATTTTTCCTGGCCTTTATTTACGAGTATTGAACATCAGCTCCACAAAATATTTTAACATTACGAAGTACAATGTATACATTTAAATTTTTATGCATACTGATTTTAAAAGAAATCACCCCTTGTTCAAGAAGTTGACATCAGAAATTTATCAATTATTCCAGGTATTAGCAATAACCTAAGAAAGTCGCAAAAATATCTGGACACAAATGGATTAAAAAAAAGTTAATAGTAATTGTTTGCCCGTAATCGTTTCGAAGTCTGGTTGTAACCACCTTAAATACTCACCTTTCTAGAATAGTTGTAAACCTGCCTTTTGCTGTCCATGTATCCGTTTCATACTTGTTTGCCTGTTCTCTTGTTTTATGATGGTTATTGTTGTGGGTGTTTCCCTTTACCTGCGCGCTGCCATAGTGTTGGGTTGAGAGCGTGCGAAAGTTGTATAGACGTCAATAAGTCTTCAAATTTGCTTCTGTAGTAGGAGGCAATTCATAAAACTCATAACAAAATCGGGGGCTGCAGTTTAATGTTGCAGCTACATATCGATCATCTACATACAAGATTTAATTACACCTCTCGATAGCTAAAGCGTCAAAGAATTCGTTACGTTGAGGGAGGACAGCTACGTAGCGCTTGCGGCGGAGGGGGAAGCGCTGCCATTTTGAGGTCGTTTCGCTGCGTCATGTAATGTCCGCTTAATATAAATTTTGACTCGCAAAAGCTAGAACAATAATTTGCTTTTAAATCGTCAGCTCTCAACATCTATCGATTGCGTGTATAATTCATTAGTGTGAAATAGTTATAGTACGGGCTTAATTTGGGCCGGAGCTCACCGGAGCTCAGCTCCGGTACTTCTTTTTTTTGAGTGAATTTTTACATATTAGGCTAAACCAACCGGAGCTCATGAATATTGGGCTCCGGAGCCCACCATTACATATTAATCCGTCATTTTCACGCTTTTCACACACGCATCGATTTTAATAGGCACACCACACAGCATTCGTATCGCCTCAAACCAATTCTAGCATCCTGAAAACGATTTCAGTCAGCTTAGCAGAAGCCGGTCTATCTGACGTATCTTTGTGCACAACCCACTTGGTACGGAACAATTACACTCATGTCCATAAATTAAGGACAATTCAGAATCACACAGAAATTGATCTCTAAAATAAAAATTTCACCTGTGGAATGATCACACACATCTTGAAGAATATGCAAATTACAGGAAACCACCAGATGGCGTGGATGGTTCGTCACAATGACGAGAGTGTAAGAGAGGGGGTATATGAGGAATGGTGGCAAAGAAGTAAAATTGTTCACAAGCGCTGTGAAAGCCTTTCAGTGCAAAAACCGCATAGTTATGGCACAAAGGAGGCATTTGGATGATGTTTTACGTGGCAGAATTATCGGACGACTGGAATGTGGACGTACCCAGCTGGAAGTATCCGAGGAACTTGGAATCGCCCAGAGTGTCATCTCCAAGCTTTGGCAACGATTCCAAGATGATGGTAATGTGAGTAGACGTTACAGCACAGGTCGCCCCCGAGTTACAACGCCGAATGAGGACCGCTATTTGGCAGTTACTGCCAAAAGAAACGGAGTACAGCATCAGACCTGTCTCGTCAGCTCTCTTCAGCTACCGGTACGACAGTTTCAAGGCAGACCGTGTACAGACGCTTAGGGCACATTGGTCTATATGCTCGTAGGCCTGTCAGATGTGTTCCACTCACCGCAACTCATTGTCGCCTGCGGTTAACCTGAGGTAGAGAGCATGCATTGTGGACACCGCAACAGTGGTCTTGTGTGATGTTTTCCGACGAGTCCAGGTTTAGTTTGGTGTCCGATTCTCGCCGGACATTCATCTGGAGAGTGCCAGGTGCCCGTTACCACCAAGAGAACACCATTGAAAGACACCGTTACGGTGGTGCAGGATGGCTCGTTTGGGGAGGAATTATTCTTGGTTCCAGAACTGACCTGCATGTTCAGAGTGTAACGATGACAGGCCACATCTATCGGGATGTCATTCCGGAACAACATGTACATTTGTTTCGGGGCGCCATGGGTGCTGAATTTGTGTTTATGGATGACAACGCCCGTCCTCACCGTGCAAACATTGTAGACAAATGCCTTCAATCGGAGGATATCACCCGTATGCATTGGCCAGCATACTCACCGGACTTGAATCCAATAGAGCATGTGTGGGATATGCTTGGCCGACGAATTGCAGCCCGTCAACCCCCTCCCACCAGTCTACCGGAACTTCGGAGTGCATTGCTTGATGAGTGGTGTAATATTCCCTAAGATCAGATTGATCATTTGATACTCAGCATGCCTAGGCGTTGTCAGGCCTGTATTGCATCGTCCGGGAGACATACTCCGTATTAACCATACTACTAACCATGTTATACTGTTTTTTGTAAATAGGTTCTTTTTTGAAATTTGGTTAAGGGAGTAAAACTTGCAATTTTTATTAATTATGTCAAACATATAGCAGCTTTTTTGCTCTTTACATTTTGTTTAATAAATAGACTTTACAAATAAGTCAAATTTGTTTTGCTTCTTTCTCTTTCTTTGCCTGAACTTCATTATCCTTAATTTATGGACATGAGTGTAGTTGCCGTCACTTGTAATGGAACTTCTGTTATGCTTGGCAGCAGAGGCGTAGCCAAGGGGGGGGTTAGGGGTGTCATAACCCCCCCCCCATGAGAAATTTTTTGCCATACAAAATGTATATTCTTCACAACATTATCACACATATGTATACTTATATACGAGTTGTAGTCGTAACCCCCCCCCATGAAAAATTTCTGGCTACGCCCCTGCTTGGCAGAAAAGGACTATGTAAAAAACTGTTGGACATGTTTCCCAATATAATTATTTGGCATCTGATGCATCATCGCCTAGAACTCTAGCATTGCTGATGCAGTAAAATTAGTTGCAGGAATAAATAACTAAAATTTTCAAGGACAAATTAAGAAATATATCACAGTTCACCAAAAACCAACGACAACTTATTGAGTGTGCTGTAAATACAGGACAAGAATTACTAAAGATTGGGCGTATTTTCGATGTTCGCTGGTTTGCAGCAAGTCTTCGATCTGTGAAAGTGTGGACTGACTATGAAAGTCTACATAAACATTTCACAAAGAGCTCCACAGATAAAGAGATGCTAAAGAAAGAGCCACATTTTCTGGGTTGGCGAGTAAACTAGCGACCGATACATTTATCTTAAATCCTGTAGTTATGTACGATGCTCTGGAAGAACTGTTGGAACTTTCATTAGAGCTGCAAAACCGACAAACTACACTAGTTGATGCCCATAGGCTAATAAGACTATAAATACAAGTTTTAGAATCCAGGATGAAGAAGCCTGGAAGGCATGCATCCGAGGCCATTGAAGGTGTAAACGTTTCCAAGTTTAAAAATGTATAGCTATACATGAAAGTGGAAAGGCTATGCCTAAAATAGACCCAGGACAATTTTACAGATGTTTAGCCGATTCAATAATAAGTAGGCTCCTTTCGGTCCAGTCGAGAAATGTTGGATCAGATTGTGAACAATTTATCTGTGAAATTAAAGTTCTAAATCCGAAGTTTTGGCCTGCTGCTGAATCGACTGAAGTGACGTATGGCGAAGATGAACTCGTGGGAATATGCAAAAGATTGTTTTAACGAAAAAGCTGTTTTAAGAGACTTCAGAATTTTCAAGTCATCTGGAAAAGAAATGCCAAGTGACTTGAAAAAAATTTATTCCAGTCATCATTGTATACCCATTTCAAGTGCCGAATGTGAACGAGGATTTTCTACCATGAACTTAATTTGTACTTCCCAACGTACTTCACTTAGCATTGAAACTTTGTCAAATTTGATGTTCAGATTAGTCGGTCCTCCGATCAACAAATTTGAACTAGAATCATTTGTTCGTTCATGGTTAGCTTATGGCCGTCACAGTGCTATTGATAAGCACTGTGACTGCTTTCTAATCAAAAGACGGGAAAGAAAAGAGGAAGTTCCTGATTTATTAGCTCTGTGGAATATTCTTAATTAACACACAGGTATGTGTATTTAAAAAGAAACTCAAATTACATCATACCAAATGCCACATTTTTAACAAGCAATTGTTCAACATATGAACATTTTCTAATTCGAATTTTCTTTAATTTCCTTGTCTTCATGGTATATAAATTTCTTTTTCTTCATGGTATATAAATTTCTTTGTCTCTTCATGTGTTAAAAATTATGACATTTCTTTCACTTGATTTTATTAAGTATTTCAATCACTTCTACATTACTTTAACAGTTTTTTTACTTTATTTCTTTTATTTAGGAGAAAATAAAATTACACGTTATGCCGCAAAACGTGCAAAAATCTAAAATCTGCACAAGGACTGCTCCCAATTTGCAGATTTTGAGTCTTCTACTGTATATTGTTCAAATTTCTTCATGATAATTTCAGATCATTTATTAACCGTTTTGCGAAATATTTATTTGTGCGATTATGGCAATGCTACGCTAGGGTACGACGACACTAAACAAACGCATTCTAGTTTTATGAAAACTCTTGCAACTAGTTTGTCGTTTACGAATGCACCCAATATTGCTTCCGAGGAGGGTCATTCAATAATCCGCTAGAATCCAACATTGGACACTCAAAGAATTTTACTTCGTGTTCAGTATCAATTACAGCATTTAATTTAACTTATTTTAAACCAACCAAGAGTTTTGAGGTGTCCGACTAATACTTCCTTTAGCTAAAAGGTTACGGGGAGCTGGCGGTTTATCGTAGGGGGACATACCCTCAACCTCTAATCTCTTAAGCCTACGGTTATGGGTTAGATTCCCACTCTTACACTAGTTGTTTAAATTCCCTTTCTTTGCTTCAGTAAAGGTTACGTGACCATTTTACTCCATGAGGATTTAGAAGCGGTTCTTTAAACGTTCAAGTCCAAAAATAGATGTTCCAAGTAGAATAAAGAGTTGTAGGGTCCACCGACTTCTCAACACTTACAATAGTTATTTATCTACTTCGATTAAATGTTGTAAGCAGAGGGACAGTTATCTTTATCCATTTATTTTTCGAACATAATCCTCCATTGATTCTCGCAAAGTGTAATTTCACTGTCGATCACTTCTAATCGCCATTTTTTAGAACTTTATTGTAAAAGATGCATAACCAAGCCCATTTCTTTTAAATGCGATGCAAAATTAACTTGTACCTAGACTGTTTGGATGACTTTCACCAATGTTTGCCGATTCCAGAAACAATTCGCGACACCTGCATGAAGTAGTAATTGCTTTACTTTTCATTCGCACTTTAATGAAAAAATTGCCAACTTCTACACTTTGTCATATTTGAGTATTCTGTGTAATCGAGGTTTAATATTCGTGTACGAAGGCTAGGAAAAATTAAATATTCACGAATTCTAGCGACTGACAAAATGCTAGAATTTGCCCTTTGGAAGTACTTTTGATAGTTTACTTTGCGAGAAGGAATTCGAGATTCTGGCGCCAGCAATGTCATTGGTAGTTATGAACAACTGCAATGACTTTTTCAGCGATTGCCTAGTCTTTTTTTATATCTAGGTGAAAATGCTAGTTCGAACGCTAAACGTTAAGCTAAGTTTATGAAAAATCTAACTTAAGTCCTTTTCAAACAGTCCAGATTGTTACGATGGTTTAACTTTAGTCCTGACCTAAAGACCTTCGGAAACCTGTGAAATTCTTTTCTGGGAAGTGCGAGAAAATTATTTGTTTTTGACTTGAAAAAGATCTTTCATAAACGGTATAATTTAGGTATTCTAGGAATATCAATGAAGGAAAACGTTAAGGAAAAGAGCAATTTACGCAGAAGGGTTTTAGTTTGTGGCTGTTCCTGTGAGGGTGTTCATGCAGTTTAAATGTATACAAGGCTAGGCGCCACAGTCCACGACTTCACACGCGTATAAATCCGAACTTGCGTGCTACATTCATATGCAAGATTACGATTTTCATCGAATCTGAATTCAACAAGTGTTTGGATTTATTGGAGGGTATAGTGATTGGAAAGAAAGCCGTCGGACGCAAGTCAAATATTGCCTAACGAATAGGGAAAATTTAACCCTCTGTTCGGCACGTGGACGACGCGACGATCGTAGCGCAAGTCAAATTTCCTATGTCTAACTGATCTTAGGACAATTTCTCACGTAAATTTCATTTATAGTGTTCTCCGTAGACGTAAATGCAATAGCCGGCTCCCTTTTCCAATTTTGTTTCCAAAAAACTAATTGACAAAACTAAATACGAAATTTGGCAATTGCCCTAAACCTGGAGAGAGTACTTATTCTACGATCGTAGTCTACGCGCCTAACGGAGGATTAGATTACGACAATTTGATCAGAGATAAATCATGTAAATTGTGCTACAAGTTACTAGTACAGCATTTCAGAGAGTGCGACGGCACTCTGAAATGCAAGTTATACTTTAGCATTTCTAAACTACCAGATGATTGATCGTCTTATTTAAATTGAGGATAAATAGATGGAAATTTGAGGAGACTAAGCTGTGAGGTCATTACAAGCAGCTGTAAATAAGGTACTTTTTACAGTTAAAATTTAAACACTATATTTTTAGAGTTTTAACCGGGATTTATTAATCACGATGAGATTGTCATTGCCAAGTAAATGAGTTGGCAACATAAACCAAGCCGTATATATATCTTATAAATAACTGTTCAACCCGTTTTTTCTATAATCATAACTTTGAACGAGATCGGTTTAAATGAGACTAGTATTTACAATATAAGTACAACACTGTATGAGAAGTATTTCAGTGTTGACCAAAAACTAAAAACTATTCCTAACACCAAAAGATTTATTAAAAAATTAAAAATAAGTCTTAAAAATTACAACTCATAAAACAAGAACGCCTTCAGAGATCGTCGAAAGTGCGTGGCTTTGGCCTCTGTTTACAGCCAGGGATCCAACCTCCTGAAAAATAAATGAATTTTGTACAAATTAACAGTGAAAAATCCAGGATACTCTAAATTTATTTTTGAACGCTCAAAAAGTACCTTTTCAAAACTTGAAAATATCTGATGTGGTCGATACGACTTCCTTGCACATCTATTAAAATTATTTTTGGCACACTTCATCCAAACTTATTTTGTTTGAAAGATAAAATACTGCAGTTATAGTAAGGTTTAGAGATTTCTAGCCAAATATTTCCATATCGCCAAGCTGGGTTCAATTTGAAAGATTTGATTCCGACACTTAATTAAGAGATATTTCACCCAAACAGACAAGCTTGAGATAGTTTGAGATTTTGCGATAGCTGAAGCAGTCATTGACCAGACTTTCAATGAATGGAATGTATTCATGCACCTTAATTCATTTAAAGTCGTTTGGGCGACACTAAATTACCCAGTCTATTTCAATCAAAAGAGACGCACTGTTAAATGTTACAATAGTTCTAAATACAAATTTCAACTTTCTACTGTTAAAAGTTTGAGTTATGCGAAATACGAAATAATTTTTGGTGCCGAACTTGGCGATATTTCGGCAAAATCCGCCAAGGTCGATGACAAATGGCGAGGTTTGAGTCATGGACCAAACAATAACTACAGACGTAAAATATTGAAGATGTCTGTAGGCAATGTATTGAAATTCTTTTGGGTGGTTTGCAAATAAACTCCAGTAGATTGGAACCGAAAATCGAAATGCACAACTAGATGCTACAACAATCTTATGAAATTTCAATATAATAGTTGAAGATTTGAGAGTCAAATACATACACCGACTTTTGGCGCAATTCTTGAGGAAGGCACGTGACCGTGGTCCGACCATTACCCAACTATATATGATAAGACTGTATTGTGCTTGAAATAGATGAATGTCCCTAAAATTGCCATCGTCATGTATTGGAAGTCTTTAGTGTTCCTGTAGCAGACCTATAAATTATAAAGACTTTTTGGATCGAGAAATTCATTTTGTAACCCTAATCGTATCACTTCAGTCGTTTGAAATCGACTCATACCTCTAAAATACGCTTTAAAAAGTTTCTGCCCATAGAGCGTAATGCATTTCGAATATTTTGGGCGGTCCTGTAGATAAACTATCCAATCGATTGGGACCAAAAAGGGCGTGCTCAATTAGATATTATAACAATCCTAAATTCAAAATTTCAACATTCTACGACCAATAGTTTGAGATATGAGAGTTACATACGTAGGTACAGACTGCATGGGAGAACTGGTCAAAACAGACTCGCGGTCAGTCAAAATTGGTTGCACATGCATTTATGTCAACGTCCATGCTAGCGTACGACGAGATTAATCGAAAAAATTCTTAGAAGTAAATTTAGAGGTGGTCAAAGTCTTATCGTTGAAATCTGGTCCCCGAAATCTTTCGGGATCGCATTAATTCTTTATACTCCGAACAAGTAAAAAATGATTTAAACATAGTATTTTAAAACCTAACCACATAAAAATTTAAGTTCCACCCTCAGCAATCGAAAGTTTAAAAGCTATTGCGCTTTTATTATTGCAGAGTTATATCCCAATTTGCATAAAAGCAACCATTTATTAAATGCAATACTTTCTTTAAAATTGTAAAATAGAAGTATTGGTTAAAGAAATAGGTAAAGATATATGCAGTAAAATCCAGTTCACTGAACTAATTAAAAGTCTTTCCATTTAAAAGACTGACCGGTGCACTGTTTGCGACAACCATATCAATCGCAAAAATTCATAGCCTTTAACAGTCCTCTGTAGTCTGCTTGCGGAGATTCAAGTCCCAATACTTTGCTATGGAGAAAAGTGCCTTAACGCCCAATCATTTCTCAGAAAGTATTTGTTTTTTTTAAATGAAATTTTCCTGTGTGAATCTTGAGAACTATTCGTAAAGAATTGCGCGAATCAGATTTGAGTTAATTTAGCAGAAATAGATTTTATTGCAGTCAGAAAAGTAACAAATTCTAGACTGCAATAAAATCTCTTTCGGCTGAATTAACTCAAATCCGATTCGCGCAATCCTTGCGAATAGTTCAAGATTCACACAGGAAAATTTCATTTAAAAATACCCCAATACTTTCCGAGAAAAATGATTAGGCGTTAAGGCACTTTTTTCTCCACAGCAAAGCATTAGGACTTTAATCTCCGCAAGCCGACTACAAAGGCCAGGGGCGTAGCCAGGGGGGGATATCGGGATATATCCCCCGAAATTTTTGGATTAATGATGAAATTCCGTCTATTTATACACATAAGTTCATATCCCCCCGAAAAATTTTCCTGGTACGCGCCTGACAGAGGCCCCTCTTAACGCCCAACCACACCCACCCATGTCACTAACAGCAAGTCTTATTTCCAGGATATTCTTTAAAAATGGCACATACTGAATTTAACTTCAGTTGCAAGAACAATTTTACGTTCAATGTCCAAATTCATTGCTGCAGGCAATACAAAAATTTCAAAGCCATTTTTTTGGTTCGAGCCCAAACGTCAAGAAATAAAACAAGATTACACGAAAAACTCACCTTTGGTCTTCATAAAGACAGTAACAGCATGGATGATCGCTCTCGCCACCTATGGTGTTTGCTCCTTTATGGTCTTGAACGTGTCGCACTCCTCGACTTCCTGCATTCTGGAAAGGAACTTCACAGCAGTCGGCTCGAACAACTCCTTATCCTCGATGTGGTTTGACAGCTGGAGCGCATGCGCCAGCCATCTCACTTCGCAGTCGAGTCTGGCCAAGATGTGGTCCCTGGTTATGGTCACGAGGTACGGTATCCACAAACTGTTCCCCAGCAGATACGCGACCAGGGTGTCTGCTTCCGAGACGGGACCCTCCTCGCCGGTCACCAAGTAGTTGATAACGTTGGGGAAGTCCTCTGGGTATGGGGTGCTTCCTTTCTTCCTAGCCTCTATGTAGTCCAGTAGCTTCTTCGAGTAAGTCGCCGATCTCTTGATAATGTTGAGTTTGGTCTCTGCGCAGCTACTGTTGGATCGACCTGTCAAAAGGTTTTATAGTGGTTAGCAATGTTTAAAGATACAGGTATCCGATTTTTAAATTTAGGAAAAACTTATTTGGAACTACGTAATTTTTATAAACCGTTTAAAGACAAATCAAAAGCAATTTGGTTAAGAATCTAGGACACATCCCCATTGCCAATCTAAGTCCGAATCCGCGAAAGCTCTCGTGGGAGGGGGGCTTACAAATTTGAATTTATTTTTCAGATGGCCTAGACAGTTATTTTTCCCCTTGAAGTCCTTTCTTTGCCATAATAGGTCAGTTAGATAGTGGACTGTGCTAAGATCTCTTTATGCGGTATTTTTTAGTTGAGGGCTATATTTTGCGCGATGAATGGGGGTGTGCTAATGTATTACACACGAAGTATGGAGTAGATACTTTGCCTATTTTTGAATAGATTATGTCCTATGAAAATAGATATCCTTGTGATAAAAAGATTTTCGGAGGTTCACAAGAAGTTTACTTACGTCTTTCTGTGGGGCCCGTGGACCTGTTTTACTAATCTAATGGAGTTGTTACATAACTAATTTTAATGAGAGGGGAAGAGGAACTTTAAACAGTTGAAAGTGCATTTAAAAAATTGGCTTCATGGCACTGAGGGGTGGTTTGAAAAAGCGTCCAGTTTTCAGTGAACAATTCAGAATTTTCACATTCTTGTTAGAGTAACCGGAAGCTAGTTGTAATGAGCAAGGATCCTCGTTCACTACAACTAGCTTTAGGATACGGTTACAAGAGCATTTGTCGGGGCAAAATCTGCAACACACCAAGAACAGGGTTCACCGTAAGTTAATCGAAAATTCTTACTATGTGCAAGACTAAGAACTTAGCTTGTCGATAGTTATGCATTGTACAGGGATGAAACCAAGCTCATTGAATCGAGATGCAGTTTCAAAGCCGTAGATTGTAAGGGGGTAAAAACTGATCACTAAACACTGACCGACAGAACCTTGAAAAGTTAAAGACTAAGATTGTCAAGGTACTAGTTTCAAGGTTTAATTATAGTTTAACCCATTTATGCCTAGTGTTCCTTTTGTGGGACGGCCTTTTCGCTATCAATCTAAAACTATTTTTCCTACCCTTTATTCACTAGTATTGAACCTCGACACCAAAATATTTTATCATGACCAAGTAGGATGTTGACATTTCAATTTTTATACACAATTAAAAAAATTGCCCCTATTCAAGAAGTTGACATCAGAGATTAATCTATTATTGCTGGTATTAACAAAAATCTAAGTCTCAAATATCCAGGCAAAATGGACAAGGTTTATCAGAAATTAGATAATGTCACTTTCATTTCCGTCAAAATATTAATGTTATGACATCCATTTGTCATGAAAAGAGTTCACCCTCTTCCCGCTTTGTTAGAAATAAAGCAACTTTTCGGCTAAAGTGTAGTTAAATTTAAAAAGTTTATTGAAGTATTTTAATTTATTTCACAGAGTTTAAAGTTCAATTTGCATAAAAGAAAGGATTATGGAGTAACGCAAAGCAACTTTGGTAAAACAGTCTAAACTGTAGATTGACTAAATAATTTTAGAACCTTATTTCAGAAAGCTCTGGAAAATCATCTTAATCCGAAACTTTGAAAATCTTGCATACGTATTTAGAAATAATTAAGTCGTAACACGTGTGCTACCGATCACGCGATAGTCACGTGTGCAAGAGAGATTTCGCCATTTCAGCTTCCTGAATAGTCCATTTTTCGGAAAACAAGTAGCTACAAGTATGAAAACATTCACGTCGTTAATCATTCATCATTAAAACCATGTTTTAAATGTAAAATTTACACAAGAAATTTGACTCTTAGTACTCTTTGGGCCGGTAATTAACGTATTGAACATTATACAATTCCAGTTGAACATCCATCAAGTAATCATGAGCACTATAGCATTAAACATGTAACGTGCATGAAGTAACATTTCTCATTCATCTTTAAGCATGACCGTTAAATGAGAGCTTTCACCGTAAATTTAAACTGCAACACGTTCTCTAAATCTAAAAGTTCGCTATTATTACGGATAAATAAGTAAAATGAAAAATTTCAAAAATAAATTCTTCCCCTCACAAACACGTGACGTAATCGTAAAATTAATACGGATCGCTAGTTCATAACTTCAAACAGTCAAAATAAGATTTGACTAGATATATTTGACGATTTAATGTTTAGTTTGACAAACCTTAAGAACATCGTAAACATTTGAAAACGTGAAAGGTAAACGATGTCCACTAAATACAGCAACTTCCCAACTTTATTTTTTGAAATAGTGTTAAACTGATCATTAAAATCTCTTCAAATACAGTTCATTGAATGTCATGCTTTCATGTGCTGAAGTTTTTGGAGCTCTTCAATACTCTATTAAACTAAAGAGGAATATCAAGTGGATTTTATTTTGGAAGTATTAATGGAAAGAGGGAGGGTGGTTATTAAGCATTTAATGCTTTGAATCTGCAAATCCTATACAAGAAAGCAACCGGGGCACGGATAAGCATCCATGGCCACATATCCAAATTTAGGAATTAACATTCTCGGTACAATTCAATAAATCTCTTTAACAAAAATTCAGAACACTCCGCATGGGAAAGTTTAATAAATTTTGAAAGATTAACCCTAGTATACAAGGTTTTTCTATAAGGTCTACCCTTAAAATTTTAAGCAATGTCGCCGTCACTAAAGTAAAAAATACCCCTTTAAGTTTTTATCATCGTAATTGTGAGCTAACTTATTACATAAAATCTAGAAATATGTGCCAACTTCTCAGCAAAGAAAATTCTCACTACCAGCAATATTTAAAATTTTCAAGTACTAAAGGATTAGGCAATACACTCCCTCAACATTTTTACATAATTAAAATCTAGGTATATTTAATTTTATCTATAATATGACACTTCCTTACCGAGGTATATTTGTGCTTTAACAGTAAAAAGCAAGTTTTGGGGTTGTAATTCTCGTCTTTATATTAAGACTACTGGTCTTTAAGACTTCACTGTGTCTGAAAAAGCAAAACTGGCCGAGTTACCAAAGCAGCAAGAATGAACAATTCTTTTCATTAGAGTATGTCTCCAATTTCTGGAGATCTGATCGAGAGTCTCCCGCTTTTCTCAGTCTCTTGTCTTTCAGAGATTCTAAACTGTAGACCGATATTTATACTACAATGGCACATTTCACCAACAGTCATTAATATAATTACATTCAATATTCTGAACCATAAACATATTAGCTTGAAATAACGGCTTATTTATCGATTAGGCTTAAGCAAATGGACTCTACTATTTTTATGAGCCACAAAGGAAACTTGTCAGTAGTAGAAATGCTGCAGCTCAATCGTTAAACAAATTACTTTAGGTTTAAAACATAGCATTGGGAATTTTAAATGCAGTCGCATGAAAGCGCAGAAAGTTTTAAATTATACATGAGCCATTATGCTCACCTATAATTTTATGATTCATTAAAATTCATTTTATCAAGATTTCCATTTCGTAACATAAGATTCGGGCTTACAATTATATAATATATCGTCTCATGTTATGTTGACCTAGATTACGTTGACCTCATTTTGAACACAGAATTCACATAGGCCCTGAAGTTACGTCACTTTTTTACAGAAGAGGCCTCCGGCATTTTAATACCTATGGACTTCTGTAGGGATTAAGACCGATGGCCGCTGTCTACTCGACTAACTGCATGTTAAGCTACGGTGAAATTTTTAGACCTCCACAATAGTACTCTCAATTATGTTATTTCAAAATACTTTCCTCCGATATCTACCATTAGCTGAATTTTCAAAATTGCCGAAATTTAACAATCATTGAAAGACTGCACGAAATTAGAATATCCACTTTAACAATGGTCCGGTGAAAAACTTTCAATGTTTTTATTAAAATACATATAAGAATACTATTGCGGAAGATTAGAATTTCGTGTAGGCTAAATTATGAAAGGTACTAAAATACAAGGTTGTGGCCATTTAGCAGCCAGTCATTAATGAAATTAAAAATAGATTATCAAAGTCTGAAACATCCGCGTGTAAGGAATGGCCCATGCCATGGAGGGTGGTAAGGAAGTCAACCCCAACATCAGCACATTGTTACACTTGGCGAAAATTGGGATCCATATTCGTAGATTAAGAAACTAATTCTCTTGTTTCCGATAGACTTCATAAAATCCTAGGTTAATATGGAATATCATGACGATTTTATTTTCAGCAAAATAGATTTTCTAGTTGTGCACACTAGAAAGACAAGACTAGTAGTTTGAAAACTTAAATCTTATCCTTTGGTAAACTAGTAGATTTGGCTAAACTACAAGCTTAGTAAAATTTAGGATAATGATACAGTTTATTTCTGGGAGGCACTGAAATATTTAACTTGGTTGGCAAAACTTATGATTAAGCTTTTAAAAACTTTTGACTCTGGCTATGAGACTAAATATAAACTACATTGTGGAAGTGGTTGCGTTTTAAAGGGCTGTTGTCCAACTCAGAAAAGTGCAGCCTTGATCGCCAGACTTAACCACCAGCAACATGGCGGTAGATCGAATAGCCAATAGCGTGCGTCAGGATTTAACTACTTGCAACACTGCTGGCAGCTAAATCCTGTTCGTGCACTTAAAGCCGACAGTGTATAAAGAGTTCCGTGGCACGCGACGGGAGATTCGATAGACAACCATCGCTGGAATTAAATGATTGAGGTGGCGCAACCAGTCAGTTAAAGGGCTTAGGACCTGCCATCTGTAAAGACTAGATAGCAACGGTCCTGCTTGCAAGAAAAGATTGATCAGAATACTCATCAGAAAACGAGCCCGGGATGAAGGAGGAGAACAATATCCTACACAGCCTACAGCAATTTTTTTTTAAACTAAATACCCAGTTTAACGTAGGTGCCTCAAAATTTAGGGGACACAAAACCTCGAGATATCCAGTTTCAGATTACGTGGTAGAATGTAAAGGGTAGTTTCTAAGGGAAAACATGTATCAAAGAGTCGGATATAAAATGTTAAGAGATATCGAGGTTACATAATGATTACTATTGCACAGTGGGAAAGTTCTCCGTAGATAACATGGAGCGAGTGAATACATAATGGCGATCGTTCAATAGCCTCCGATTAATTCGATGACAGGAGTCAGAAACATCAAAATCAGATACAACAGAATCCTCACCTGTGAAGACATTAACAAGCCCACGACGATCGAGGAGAGCCCCCAATTCCTGCACCACCTCCTCGCTGAGGGAATCCCTAAACTCCTTCAGTGCGCCCTCCTGCTCGTCGCGAGCCTCCCCCGGCAGGTCCTCCAATTCCACCATCTTGATCACGATCTTCAGATCAAACACGTAGCTCTGTGTTTGCAGCTCCTCGAACCTGCCCAGGGCCGACTCCAATCTGAAGAAGCAGACAGCGCAGTCCTCGCCCGCCATCAGGTCCAAGTTCTGCGGAGGCTGGTCCGTGAACCCGACCGCATAGAAGTTGAACATTAGGAAGAAGCCAGTGTCGATCCGCTCTGGCTCTTCCTGCCCCGCCAGCCGGGACCTGACAATGCAACGGAAGAATTACAAAAAAGTGGCGATAGAATAGAAAGTTAAACATAGATTTTTAAAACCATTTTCCAACACAAGTGCTTTAAGTCAAAACTTGAGGATGGGTCTTCGCCAAGATTGGAGTTTTTGGGGGATAACCTTAAACAAGCTGCATATCATCAATAAAATATGAAGGACTGTCAAAGTTAAAATTTTATTTACAACCTTTAACGAACATTAAGCATGTATAAGCGTTTATATGCTTATTAAGCAGAGCTTGAAATTGATTAAGCGGAGAGTTCACCCATTCAAGGCATAAAATGTGCTCCATCTTCAGAAATCTGAGAAAAAACCATTTTAGGTACTTTTTTTTGGCAGGTGATTGTATACAGTACTATTTTGGATGATAATAAAATGCAGTGATAATAAAATGATAAAATGCAGTTCATTTACTGCTTAATAAACACGGTTATAACAAAATTCCAAGTCTTCAAAAATTTCTATATCCACTGCGCGCAGAATAGCTAAAGTTTTCAATATTCCCCCCCCCCAAATTCACCTTAAATAAATACTCTTACTAATAGTTCGAACTACAATAATTAAGGTATCTTAAAAGTTAAGAATATTTAATTTGGAAAAACAAAAATTCTTTCCTTTTTCGGTTATGAAAATTTCAAGGTATTATGTTGATTTTCTAAAAATATGTTGCTCGGAATGTCAAAATTCGCTATTTTGAGGTATAAGCATTTCAAGATCAATTGTGGAATTTGTTCCCTTTATATCTCATGGAATGTTTTTGCTATGTCTCATGAAATAAAGGCCAGGATTGAAAGTTAGGTATTAAATTGTCCACAATGATATAAACTTAATTTAGGATTAAACACAAAAATTCATTTTCTGACCAAAATTCAGTGAACTGACCCCTTAATGTCTCAATTGTTGTAGACCGTAATGAATTTGAATCTTTTAGAATACTGTTGTTAAAAAAAAAAAAAAAAAAAAAAAAAAAAAAAAAAAAAGCCGTAAGTGATACAGGCATCATTTTCGAATGAGAGCTTTATTTTGAAGTCCTTAACCCATTTGTGCCTGGATATTTTTGAGACTTTCTTCGATTTTTACTGATAACAGAAATAGATAAATTTCTGATGTGAACTTCTTGAACAAGGAATGATTTATTTTAAAATCATTTTGCATTAAAATCGAAATATCAATATCTTACTTGGTCATGTTAAAATATTGTGCGGAGTTGAGGCTCAATACTCACGAATAAAGGCTAAGAAAAATAAATAACGTTTTCGACTAATAGCGAAAACGCCGTCCCAAAAAAGGGACGCTAGGCATAAATGGGTTAATGGCATAACAAACTTCATTTTGCTCGAAAAAGCAGACTAAACAAGCTTGAAAATGACTACCTATAGATTAATATATTGAAACATCTCTTGGGTGTTCTTGTAAATATCCATAATTGCATATTTACGTCAGTTTGAGCACTGAAGAAAGATGGCAGAAAAAAAAGTTATAAACGCTTTTGAATATTGTAAAGTGTTACTTAATGAAGACTTCGTATACTAGGATATATAAAATGTAGTTATCAACAAAACGAGGAACATCTAAGAGAACGGGCTTTTGGAAAGCTCTTTCAGACGCTTGAACTGCGGAGAGTTAGACTATTTGTGCCAGCTGTGATGATCATTTTGTTGACAAATACAATTTATGCGTGTTATTATACGAAAGTCTCATTATTCTTACCTGACGATGTAAGTGGCCAGGAGATAGGACGAGCACTTGACGATCTCGAGCATGAAGACGTCGCGGATGTTTGGGATGGTGAAGACGTCAGAGACAAGCACCTGGCCGGATGTCAGGGGCAGGATACTATTGATGGGCAGGATGATGTAGAAGGTGTCGAGATACAGCACGTCCTTTGGGATGATACTGGTCGTACCCGGAGGAAAGCCTTCCGCTGTAGCCATCTTGGTTTTGCTTTAGTCGACAAACTTGCCGAACCAGCAGCAGTTAAACTTTACGGACCTAAGGTAGGGTTAGTTCGTGACTGGTACTGCCTTAAATAGATGTCCGGTGAACATATGATTGGCTGAGCGATACGATGAAATCGAATTTCTTTCATTCACGGTTACTGAAGAGGATTGAGAGGTCTCTAATCTGCTTTGTTCTTATAAACGAACATGCGGATTTGTGACGTCATCCAAAACTCATCTGCACTTCATTCCAAATGAAGTTACTACAGTTTGGTATCTTATCCGTACCTTTAAGATTAAAGATTTTTTTTTTTTTTTTTTTTGTTAGGGTACGGATGATGTCAATATGATGTCACAAGTCCGAACTCTCGTTTAAACAAACATGGCAAATTAGAGTCACAAGTCAAAGGGCGCATTCGTGAATGCTCATTCGGTGCCACTCGTGCAATTAGTTTCAGTTTTATGTGTTCCTAAACGGTCAGTTTTTAAACCTACACCAGCCGACCGTTGTCCTTAAAGTTAACTGAATGCAGTCAGTTGAAAAACTAAATCAGAGATAAGAGCCAGGGGATTCAGTTTTACACTGCTTGCAGTTCCTTTCGTTCTAACAGGATGTGCTGCGATGAAAAGACGCATAACCTAGGCAACGAAACTGAACAAACTGAAGTCATTCTTAAATTCGATTTGAACTAAGACCATCAACCCATTTATGTCTAGTGTCCCTGTTTTGGGATGGCATTTTCACTATCAGTAGAAAACGTTATTTTTCCTGTCCTTTATTCACGAGTATTGAAACTCAACTCCACAAAATATTTTAACAGCCTCACCATGGCACGGTGGTTATATCACTGGAAATGGTAGACGGACGAAGTGTGAAGGTCCCGGGTTCGGATCCCATCTTGCGGCTGTCGACCTAACCGTTCGGAGTTTTCCGCGGTTTTCGCCGAAAATAGCGTAAATACGGGTTAGGACCCCTTAGAAAGACCCCCCCACGGAGGGCATCCCCTCTTGTGTTGTCCTTCTGACGTGGATTTATAAGCAGGTTTCGGGCCAAGTACACAAATTCGAAATACATATGTTCACAAACAAACAAGGATGTTAACCCATTTATGCCTCGCGTCCCTTTTTTGGGACGGCATTTTCGCTATTAGTCGAAAACGTTATTTATTTTTCCTAGCCTTTATTCATGAGCATCGAGCCTCAACTCTACAAAATATTTTAACATGACCAAGTAGGATGTTGATATTTCGATTTTTGTGCATAATGATTTTAAAAGAAATCATCCCTTGTTCAAGAAGTTGACGTCAGAAATTTATCTATTATTTCTGTTATCAGTAAAAATCGAAGAAAGTCGCAAAAATATCCAGGCACAAATGGGTTAATACTTCAATTTTTATACATAATCATTTAAAAAGAATCATCCTTTGTGTGAGAAGTTGATATCAGAAATTTATCCGTTATTGCTGGTGTGAGCAAAAATCGAAGAAAGTCGCAAAAATATCTGGGCACAAATAGGTTAATTGGAAATCATGTGTACTGGTTGTGAAACAGAGGTAGAGAAATTGATTAATGCTTAAGTATTTTTGCAATTTATGGTGGAGGTAGGTGGTTTTATAGCAAAACAACCGGGATTTATCCCTTTGAAAGGCAAACACTTTCA
The DNA here is from genome assembly GCA_038373885.1 of Cheiracanthium punctorium. NCBI lineage: Eukaryota > Metazoa > Arthropoda > Arachnida > Araneae > Cheiracanthiidae > Cheiracanthium > Cheiracanthium punctorium. The sequence goes on along the minus strand of JAWZYV010011915.1, from coordinate 242,992 downwards.
TAATATTCTTCTGTTGTTGATGTGGTAATGGAAACATTTACTATCGAAATTCTTTCTTGGTTCCAAGAACATGCTTATATATTGTCGTCTAATAAAGTACGCAACAGAAGGATTTTTCTTATTTTTTTATTTATTTAATTGGCCATAGAAAGGAAATGTATTTTGTATGTTGTATTTGGAACATTTATGTTCGGACTTGTGTTCTTGGTTTCAAGAACCTCTTTTAAATTCTCGTCTAGTAAAGGAGACAACACAAAGGAAATTTACAGTTCATAAGAGAAACACAAAAAATCAGCTGTGAATGGGAATCGAACCCGAGACTGAACGCATAACCTTTTACAGACCGAATTCAGATCCAGGCATATTTTAAATTAGTTTTTGCATATTTTGTCTTCTAATGCGTTAGTCAAAGCATATTAATCATTTAAATGGGGGGGGGGGATTGTATACAATTTTCAGTGTGTTGTTCCCAATTGGTAACATTGGTAATTTCTAGATGTAATTTTACATAGTTTTCAAAAAGGGAATGTGATGTTTAGTTTAAATAATAAGTGAAATAATAAGCATTGATGTCAGCTTTATTTCGAAATTTAAATAAGGATATGAAATAAGTTTGAAGGGGGAGGGATTTTCAGGATAATTCCGTAAAAAATTATTGTTATGTCGTAGGGAATAAATAACATTTGGACTAAGTGAAAAATTAACGCGTTTTTATTGTATTTAAATGTTCTTTTTTGAAAAATGAAAATAATTAAAGAAAGTTTTATTTAAGATAATTTTGCCCAGAGAAATTAAGTTTTTGGGTATGTGAGGACATTATGGGGGTTTTGTGTCAGTTGGATTTGTAATTTAGAGATCCATGTGCTTGTCATTAATTGCGCGCTAAATGACAGATACATATTTTTCTAAGTGAAATACCTGATATAGTTTCTTTCATAATGGGTTGCACATATGTTGAAAACTACCTTAATGATTTTGATAATGAATTTTACATTTAATAAGTTTTTGTGTTTTGGTGGCTGACAATTTTTTTTTTATATAACGATCTTCTAGTTCCCTTAATTAATATATTAACATTAATAAATTTGAACATTTTTAATTTTTTACTAATTTTCTTTTGATTTACAACAATCACTACTGGGTAGCCATTTTCTTTTGGAGTCAGTACGATCCCGGCAGATACATGCGTTCCCGCGTCTTTGACGTTGCCAGATTCAAGGAACAAGAATTTTTACGGCCGTTCACGATGTGTTTTACATCTTGCAAATAATTAATAAGGAGTTATTAAATTCAAGTGGATGTGCGAAGAATATTCGTTTACTAAAATATACACATCGTTATTTACAAAGTAATTTTTTGAGACCGAAGTCAATAAAGGGTGCTGACTTAAACATCAACTCAATGGCCAACATTTCGCTGCAGCAATCGAAGGCTGAGTACGAGAGTATGATGATGGCTATAAATATCTGCACGAGAAGCGGCGTCTCTCTCTCCTGTTTCTGCTGTTGTTTAGACTACCCTTGCTGCAGCCTTTTCCTGATAGACGACTGGAGCGATGGCACCAATGGACGGCGTCTTTGGAGGGATTTTGGACAATGAGACTTGAGTGAAGAATTCCTAGGAGGGCCCTCCAATCATTAACCCATGGATAAGTCTTTTTTTTTATGCATGCTTCCTTTAACTAACATATATTTGTCAGCCACTTTAATTTTTTTTTGTGTGACATGTGGGGTTAAGCCGGAAATGTAAGCTAATTTTTAAAGGCTAATAAGAGGCATTAATATGTGATATTTTCTGGTAATATTGTTTAATTTGATTAATATGGGGGTTCGTAAGATCAATTATAATAAAATTTTGTAGTCTTTGGACTAAATGAAGTAGATGTTTAAGGATTAGAATTTAGGTTCTAGAGTGCCTCATGTGAATTGTTTTAGTATGTTCAGCAATAAGTTTTATGTTGGAAGATAATTGTAATTTGATAAAATTTGTTAAGCTAAATGTTATGTTAGTACATTATAATCGAGAATTATCAAAAATGTGAAAAAGTTGGGCAGATGTAAAAAGATTATAATACTTTAAGATCGCTTGTAAATATATTGTTAAGTGATAGCTGGTGCTTCAGGTGTTTAAATCCATTATAGTTGTTTAATGTTAATAAATGAACTGTTCATCTTATCTAGAGTTTTATTTCTTTTGTTGTGTGCATTTTCTTTTTCACTCGAACTTCATAGGGGTTTTTGCAGAAATTTAGGTATAACATCAACGGTTTTGTACAGCTTTTTAAATCTATACGATCACTAAGCCATATTAAGTTTATTTTTGTTGCTTTATTGAATTAAAGTTGTCAACAATATATTTAATCCTAACATTATGAAAAAGGCTATTTTGTATGATTTTTTGTCCAGTTTCTCAGTAATGGTAGAAATGCAACTTCTATTTCAAAAATCAAGTCATCTTTTAACTATATCTGCTAATTGTTTCAAGATTGTTTATAGAAGTTTTATTAATGATAAAAATGCTACTCACTATAACTGGGGTTTACTCGCTAAAACAAGCTGTGCTCCCATAGACTTAACATTATACCAACCAATTACTTTACTCGTTCAATAATGTTCTCGTTAAATCAGGGCTCGTTATAGACGAGTTTGAGGCAGTCTAATAACAATCCTGTGGTTCATACGATTAACAGAGAAAAGTACATTGGAATAACTTTGTGGGATTTTTTTGCAGAGTAAATATATTTTCTTATCTGCTCTAGAACTCATTTAATTAATTAGTTAATTAATTTCGAAATTCAATGATCATCAAAATTTCCAGAAATATTTCTTGGAAACAAAACTTAACTATGATATTGTCTCTATGCCTACGCTCTTCTAAAAATAGACTGAATGAAAATTTATTGTAAATTACAACTCCTAATTTAGTTTTGAACAATATATGCTCCCAAGTCTATGATACTTAAATATTTCAGAGAAATTCTCTGTGAAGAACAGTGGCCATAAAAATTAAACTATTTTCGAAAGAAGTTATTTGCCAGCACGGAAATAAGTGATACTTTCAATTTGAATAAAAATTGAAGCCCAATAAATGATGCCTTACAAATACCTGCATCAGTTTTAAACGTAAATTAAAGATACCCAAACAAATTAATTAAAAAGTATTTTTCAACTGAAAAATTCAGCGGAAGCATTTTAAAGCTGAAATATAAATTTTAAATTTTCAGATTTAGTTATTCCCTTGCTAGAAAGATATTAATTCAAACAACTTATGATTTTCCTCTTTCGAAAACCATTGTAGTTAAATTCTTGAATATAATTGACAGCATAATGAAAGTGTTTATTGGCTAATATATATATATATATATATGTGGTACCCTCGCTAGGGTCTCCAATAATTATCCGACACAAAATAACCTCTAGATTAGCGTTTAATCAAGAAAAAAACTATTTACATGCAATATATTTACAAAAATGGTTAAATGGAAAACTGACTTTATTCCGATAATTAACAAATTCGTTACTGCCTTCTTGCAGTTTCTAAAGGCTATTATAAAAAAACGAAAGTGCCCAGCTGCCTTCGTGCAGCTCACGTGGGCCGCGTCTCAGGTCGCTCATTCCAAACCTTTTTACGCCTCACCATGGCACAGTGGTTATGCCACTGGAAATGGTAGACGGGCGAAGTGTGGAGGTCTCGAGTTCGGGTCCCATCGCGCGCCCGTCGACCTAACCGTTGAGTTTTCTGTGGTTTTCTCCGAAACTTAGCGTAAATACGGGTTAGGACCCCTTAGAAAGACCCCCCCACGGAGGGCACCCCACCCATCGGCATAGAGCCCACGCGTAGCTAATCGGCCGTAATCCCACAAGCAAACAAACAAACCTTTTTACGCTCGGCTCTCAGCGGTTCTAGGCGCCGGCGAGTCAGCTCCTCTTGGCGGCGCTCGGGTAATCTACCCCACAGGCTCGGACATCTTGACAGAAGGTGTCCTCACCGTAAAATCGGCACAAAAATATGAAAAATACAAATAAAGGGGGGAAAAAAGAAAAAATAATACAGTTATTAGTCATTAAAAGTCATTTAGTTGCTGTCCCATAGCTTCATATTGTCCACTGAAGTACATGTTTTGTTAGGACCTTCGTGGTCACCGACTTTCTCTACATCGTATCTGTCGTTGGGTTTGACACTAACAACTTTATAAGGTCCTAGAAACTTTGCTCGCAGTTTCATGCCAGTTCCGAACTGTGTGCGTCGAATAGCCACTAAGTCATCCTTCTTGTAAACATGGGCTTTCTTTCTTTTCTTGTTGTAGCATTTGCAGTTCTCTTCTTAGATTTTGAGGATGTTTCCTTTTGCTTCTTCGCGAATAGTGTTTATGTGGTCTATCATCGAATTTATTATTCTTCTAGGATTTCTGAAATTCTCTTATCTTCTTTTCTTCTCATTTGTACACCTGTTAGAAGCTCAAACGGTGTTCTTTTAGTGCTTCTTGATGTGGTTGAGTTTATGGTTCTCTGAAGTGCATCAAAGTACTTGTACCATTTATTTGGCTCATTTATGGCTAATTTAGATAATACGGGTAGGATTGTGCCATGTAGTCTCTCTACTTGTCCATTTCCTCTGGGAACTCCGGTTGTTATGGCTAAGTGTTCTATACCTTCAGTTTCACAGTAATCCTCAAATTCTTTGGAGGTAAAAGCAGGGCCTCGATCAGATACGATTCTGACTGGATTTCCAAAAATTGCTTGCTGTTGTTTTAGTTTTTGTATGGCATCATTACAGGAAGTTGATTTTACTGGATAAAGCCATGAAAATTTAGTAAATTCATCGATTACTGAAAATATGTGATTATAATTTTTATTCGTTGTCGGCACCGGACCGATAAAATCAATGTGGTAAGTTGATAATGGTATGTTGTCTTTAGGAATGGGATTAAGGAAACCTTCACCTTTTCCTCTCTTCTTGTTCACTAGCATGCACTCGATACAACTATTTACAACATTTTCAATGCATTTCTTCATATTGGGAATGTAATAATCTCGTTTTACCAATTCTTCGGTTTTCGCTACAGAGAAATGACCTAGTGAATGAGACTTCTTAACAACTTCGATTTGTAACATTTCAGGAACGACAAGTACTTCTTGGTCATTAACTATTTTGTAAAGCACACCATTCTTCAAGACATACGCGACATTTTCTCCTTGTTGTAAGAGGTGCTTCATTGTCTTGATATATTCGTCACTTTCTTGAGCAGTAATAATCATATGCGTTAGTCCATCAGTTGTTAAAAGTGTCACAGGATGTCTACTGAGGGCATCTACATGTTGCATCTGTTTACCGGGACAGTGTACCACTTCGTATTCGAATTCTTGCAAAAAGAGTGTCCATCTGGCTATTTTCGGTGTTAAGTGTTTTTTGTCTAAGGTTTTCGTGAAAGCATCGCAATCGGTGTAAATTTTAAATTTATTTCCAATTAAGTAATTTCTATATTTCTTGAGGGCTTCTATTATAGCTAAAACTTCGAGTTCATAGCTACAGTATTTTTCTTCTTGCACAGAGGTTTTCTTACTCATGTAATGAATCGGATAGAAAAACCCATCATCGCTTTGCTGCATTAAAATAGCACCAAACCTTAATTTAGAAGAGTCTGTGTGAAGCTCTAGTTTAGCACCTTGCTTGAAGAGATGTAGGACAGGCTCATTGCACAAAATGTCCTAAATTAGCCAAGTTTTTGGAATGCTGTTTTTTGTTCGTGCTCAAATTTGAAGGGTGTTGAAGCTCTTAAGTCGTTTAAAGGCCTTGCTATAGCTGCATAGGATCGAATATATTTCCTAAAATATCCTGTTAATCCAAGGAAACTTTGCACTCGTTTAGCATTTCTATGTTCAGAGAATTGTTGAACTGCACGAGTTTTTTTCAGGAGGAGGTCTAATTGTGCCATTAGTAATTATATGTCCTAAAAAGTTAATTTCCCGTTTCATAAATTGACATTTCTTTAAATTTAGTTCAAAACCATATTTTGACGCTGTTTCTAATATACGTGTTAACTTGTCAAATCCCTCATTTTCGTTTTCAGCAGATATGATGATATCATCTAGATAAATAATTACGGTACCGTCTTTTAAAAGCTCTCTAAATACGGTATTTACATATCTTTGAAATGTTGAAGGCCTATTGGTTAGACCAAAGGAAACTTTAAGGAAGTGAAACTGGTTTGTGTCGGTACGGAACGAAGTGTATTTCCTACTATTCTCCTCAACTTCCACATGGAAAAATGCATTCTTTAGGTCGAGGGTAGTGAACACTTTGCCACTACTTAAATTATCCAAGACCTCTTCAATAATTGGTAACGGATATTTATTTTTGACGGTATTTTTATTTAATTTCCTGTAATCTACGCATAAGCACATATCCCCATTTTTTTGCTACGTACGACGAGGGGGAACTGTAATCTGAAAAGCTTTTCTCTATAATGCCATCTCCCAACCATTGCTGTATTTGTTTGTCTACTTCTTGCTTCTCAGAAAAAGCTAACCTACGTGACCTTTGGCAGACTGGTACGTCATCCGTTAATATTATTGACATTTTGAGATTTGTGCTTTCTGTTTTATTCGGCTTATAATTACTTATCAACTCATTTAATTTTTCTCTTATAACAGGATCAGTGATATGACTCAAATCGTACGAACACTCTTCTACTACATTCGAAACATTAATCAGAAAAGAATCTAACATCTGGCACTCAATCTCACTAATTTCACAAAACTAATTCTCGCATGGAGCAATGAATTAGTGTTGTGATTGTTTATTTTCGGGATTGTCTGGCTCTCTTCATTAAGCGCGACAGGCGTCGGTGGGGGGGAAATTGTAGACATGCTTTCCGATAGCTATGAATTCGCCTTTCGTAGAACCTCATAAATACTCAGTGGAAGAATTACATCACATGACAGGTCATCGCATACTGCAGCAATAACTTCCACGGGTTGCAAGCCTTTTAAAGATAACATGAATTTCGCTAGATTTGCGGTTTTATTTTCTTTAAAGCAGCTGGTTAAGGTTATTTGAGAAAAAGTTTCTCTGAGTGGAGGGACAAGACGTTTACATACAACTAGAAGTGCAGATCCTGAGTCGATCAAAGCTTTTACTGAAACATTATCTAGCAAGATTTCTACATATTTTAACTCTTTGAGGAATGAAGGGAGTGGAATCGCTTGCAATTGTGTTAATGGTAGCCTCACTTTTTATTTCTTTTTTGTTGAATCTCTTATCAGACTCCTTCGTGGAATGCGCGCATTGGGATGCTTTATGAGCAGATACTCCACAGGCCAGAGAGACGATATTGTTGGGACATCTGTTTTTTTTATGTTTGTAAGATAAACATTTTAGGCATTTAACTTTAGCATAACTATCAGGGTCTTTATTTTGATGAAAATTAAATTTACGTGCTTGTTCCTTTGGAGGGTAACTTTGAAATTTGGGAGTGTAACGGTTAGTGGATTTTTTGTCAAAAATCGCTTCACTTTGTTTTTTAGACATAGGGGTTGTCATTTATAAATTTTCCTGTGCTTTCGAAATATATATCGCAATGTTGAGCGAGCTCTTTCGGTTTAAACCAGCCTTCGCCTTGTGTAATGCTTATGTGGGACGATGTCTGTCTATCCAGGGTTAGAAAAAATTGGTCGGAAACGATGAGGTCGCATAATGATTCAAAGTCGCTCACGTTGCGCAATTGCAGGTAGCGACGGAAATTGGCGTTGAGTCGCGTTGCGAACTGAACATAAGTTTCATTAGGAGCGCGACGAACTCTTCGAAATGTATGTAAACACTCAGCGGCGGATGGCTGAAATTCTTTCAAGACAAGTGTTTTTACTTTTTCATAGCACTGTAAATCCTTCTCGTCAATATAATACAGGATGTTTGCGGCTTTGTCGCCAAGAATATTAATTAAAATTTCTGCTTTGCAGTCATCAAGGACTGATTTGGTGGCAAAAGCGCGTTCCAAGGCTGTCAAAAGCAAATTAAAATTCTCAGATTTATCAGGTACAGGTATGGTTAGAGTTCGGACACTTTTTATGAGATGCTCTAAATTACTACTCGGGTTTGTTTCAATTTTATTATCAGAATTATCATGTGACTGCGCGTTTTTACTTTTGATATTTTGCAATTCAATTTCTTTTTCTATTCTAGCTAATTTGATTTTTCTAATTCTAAATTTTGTATCTCTGTATTTTTCCTATCTTCAACAATAGAATTTAATTAATTAGTTACAAATTCTTTATCATTATATATTTTGGATTGTTCCATTTCTGTTTTCAACTGGAGCACAGTTTCCTTGCCCGATAACGGAACATCAAGTTCGTTAAGCAGGTTGATAAAATCTTCTTTTCGAGCGTTTTTATTAAGAGACATTTTGTAAGTAGTAAAAAATATATTCAGAACGAGCTCACCTGTTTTGCAGTGATGGTGCACTCCTCGTAATCGCTTGTAGACAGTCACAGAAGACAATTGCATAATTACTATTTTCAGTTGAACAGTCCAAAATTAGTATTTTAGTCCCGTGTAGAAGGGAGGCCGAGCCCCCATGTGGTACCATCTCTAGGGTCTCCAATAATTATCCGACACAAAATAACCTCTAGATTAGCGTTTAATCAAGAAAACAACTATTTACATGCAATATATTTACAAAAATGGTTAAATGGAAAACGGACTTCATTCCGATAATTAACAAATTCGTTACTGCCTTCTTGCAGTTTCTAAAGGCTATTATGAAAAACGAAAGTGCTCAGCTGCCTTCTTGCAGCTGACGTGGGCCGCGTCTCAGGTCGCTCTCTCCAAACCTTTTTACGCTCGGCTCTCCGAGGTTCTAGGCTCCGGCGAGTCAGCTCCTCCTGGCGGCGCTCGGGTAATCTCCCTATATATATATATATATATATATATAATGTGTGTGTGTGTGTGGTATATGTAATGTATTTAGTGTATACTTTATGTAAATTAACTGTTTTATAAATTTTCAGGTGTGCATGTTTGTATTTATTAATTAATTTATTTTTAAAATATCTATATTGTTAGTTTGTTTTGCTTGAGAAATAAGTAAAATTAATTTATTTAAAGACAATTCATTTTCTGTACGATGGTAGGTCTTTCTACTGGGCCGCCATTTTGATTTTTTCGCTGGGCCTCTGTCTTTCTCCCTTATTTAAAAAAAATTAAGGTTTTCCTCGTCTTTTTTTAAAAAACTTCTTTTTCCTCTATATTTGGGGTTACTTTGTGCAGTGCATTTTTCTCTGCTTTTTTGTTTTCTGTTTTTGTAAAATTTTATGTGTAGAGTCGTGTTTACCCCCTCCCCCCAAAAAAAGGCCATATGCCTCTGAAATATCACTTTCGTGTCAATCAATCAATCAATCTTTCTATTGAGTATGTAAACTACTGAGACTTAATAAAGATGGTTACACAGGCGAGATGATTAAATGCAGCAAGTCATTCTGTGGCTAGTACACAAGAATTTCAAACCTCTGATTTGGCATCCAGAAAACAGAGCGAAGGATGGCCAAACGTTACCACCAGCGCCGATGACCAATATTTGCGGTTATGTGCAAGAAGGAATAGAACTGTAACTCCATCCTCATCGTAAATCCTACCTTGCAGGTGCCGGAGAAAGGTTGGTGTCAACGTTTACCGTTCGCAGAGATACTTCAAACGTGATTTTTAGACGAGTCGAAAAACCGTGCGTGCGCTATCAACCCAGGGGCGTAGCCAAGGGGGATCATAACCCCCCCATGAGGAATATTTTGCCATACAAAATGTATATTCTTCACTACATTATCACACACACGTATACATATATATGAGTTGTAGTAGTCGCAACCCCCCCATGAAAAATTTCTGGCTATGCTCTGTATCTACCTCGTGTCATAAGAGAGAAAAATCGAGATAGTCACTTCCAAGTTTGACCACAAGGAAGGGGGAAGAGGGACATTATCCCCCCCCCGTCCGGGCCATTTTTTTCTGGGGCCGGTTGTTATACTTCCAAAAACATTATCTGTAAAGACAGAAATAAAATTCATGAAAACAAACTCGGATAAAGAAAGACGATGTGCTTAACGAAACTGGAGTGTTGACGTCACATACTGTGGTCACACTTACCCGTTTTACGCACAAACCAGTTGGAGAGGACTGAGATTTGTTTGGCAGGTTTGGGACTGGACCGCTCAAGGTAAGTACGACGCGGCATGAAACGAGTCATGATTGATCAGTCCACTCGCTCAAAACGTTTTGTGTGTGAAACCAATTAACGCTTTAACGCACAGTATTCCCGCTCTGGGAACACCAAACTCTGACGTTTTGACTGTTGCCAGTCATGAAGAATAGATTTGATTTCTATGAAAATAGTTGCGGGTGACATAGCTCCACAAGAATTCTTTACTTTTTAGCACGTCATTTCCCATAAAAAAAATTGTCACAATTATTTTTAACAGCACTGACATCTACTGAAATATGGAAGAATGCGAGAACAGCTGGATAGATTGTCCAATGCTGAAAAAAGGGCAGCCGTTGCCATCGCTCGATTTAACTACCAGCAAGGAGGCGGAAGATCGAAACGTTCATCGCGTGCCACAGAACAAGAGATCGCAGAACAAGAGATCGCAGCCACAGAACATTCTGTGGCATCCACAGAACAAGATCGCATCTGTGGCAGCCACAGATCGCAGCCACAGAACAAGATCGCAGCACAGAACCACAGAACAAGAGATCGCAGCTGGCACAGCTGGACGCAGCTGGCTGTGCTGTCTTTGACGCAGCTGGCTTTGCGGCACAGCCAGCTGCGTCAAAAAGGGTCTCTAGATCTGTGGCACGCGATGAACGTTTCGATGCGATGGCAATGGCTGCCCTTTTTTCAGCATTGGGAGAGGGTTGCGCCTCAAAGGGTTATGCCCTGAAGGTAGTGATGTGCCATTCGAATGATTTCCATAATCGATTATTGTCAATAATCGAGTAATTGAACAGTGAATATTCGGGATTTCACTATTTGAGTAGTATTCACGATTAATCGCGAGTACTCGTTTCCCTATTCGAGTAGTATTCACTACTCGTTTCACTCGATAGTATTCACTACTCGATATACTCGTTTCCCCATTCGAGTAGTATTCACTACTCGTTTCACTCGGTTCACTCGATAGTATTCACTACTCGGTTCACTCGATAGTATTCAATACTCGTTTTACTCGGTTCACTCGATAGTATTCACTACTCGTTATACTCGATTACTCGATATACTCGTTTCACTATTCGAGTAGCATTCACGATTAATCCCGAGTACTCGTTTTACCGATGCTATTCGAATGCTATGTGCTGAGCGATGGGTTTTAAGAATTAGATTAGCTCCAATGAATTGATGATTGAACTTTTTTGAATTTAATGGCTTTAAATGATCGTGCAGTAGCAGATGCAGTATGCAATAATAGATTTGTTCTTTTTCCTTTGAGTTCGCGGATTTGGATTTTGGATATTGATTTTTGTGTTAAAATAGAATGTATACAGATTAGAGATGAGACGGGCTCAGCCCGAGCCCAGGCTTTGTAATTCACGATTGATTTCGGGCTCGGGGTCGTGAAAAATTCCTCCTTTGTTGAACACTCTCCTTGAAACAGATTTTAAAAAGTGATTCATGGGGAAAATAAACGTACTTATTTACTTATTAAAAAAAAAAACAGTACAGGCGCCTAGAAGGTGCGTGAAGCTCTTCGGGTATTTCAGAACGACGGCTTATATTGCTTAGCTAGTCATGAGATCGGACATCATTTGATAAACTGATAAACATGGATATACAGAATTAGAAAGTACATTAAAAGTTTGCAACTAGGGGCGCGTTCGATACCGGTAGTACCAGTGCATAACCAGCCGGTGAATTATCGAACGGGCCCTAAATTTGTCTTTAATTTGCAGAAACGGCAAAATTGATTGGATTCTATCAATGAATTGAATTGAATTTATCTTTAGCTGAACTTTCGGGTTCGGGCTCCGACTTAAATAATATTGCTCGGGCTTGGGCGGGCTCGGATTAAAAGTCCTCGGCCTCGGGCAGGCTCAGGCTTCAAAATATGAGCCCGAACTCATCTCTAATACATATATCGAAGTTGCAATCATCTTTGAGTCTTAATGGTATCTGGGTACTTACTTTACACGTGACTATCACTCATAGACTACTACTTTTGCTGTTTAGTTTTAAATAGTACGCTTCTCATATACGCATGTTTCTGTTATTGATACTGGATCGCGGTGTCGTGTAACTTTCTCTCACTCCCACATACTATCCGTGAATAGTTGGGTTGTTAATTGCTGGTTTTTTTTACTTTCTTTCTTTCTTTTTTATTTTTTTCGTCGTCATTCGTTGATTAGGGCTGGGCCAAAAATTGATAAATATCGAAATATTGGTTTTATTTCAACATCAGATATTCGATACAGTGGACTCCGCTTAATGTGATCGCGGTTAATGTTATCAATCGCTTATTGTTATCGAAATCACTTGGTCCCGATTTTCTCTATTCATTTGTATCTAAAAATTATCGCTTTATGTGATCATTACATCGGTTAATGTTATCAGTTTTCGAACCTCATTTTAACTGGTAAAGGAATATTCACAATGTATTCAGAAGGAACCCATTATTTTCTTTCCCTTTGCTGTTGTTTGAATTTCCCAGAATTCTCCCTCTTCCACCTATGCTTCCACCGAGGGAAATGGGGAATGAACAAAGGAGTGAGGAATTACACTTTCCTGGAATTCCCCCCTCCCCCCCCCCTCCACGCACATCCTGCTGGTGATCAGTGGTTGTCAGATAACCGTTTTCTGGCCCGTTTTCACTTGCTGAGCATTGTAATCGAAAAACTTATGGCTTTTCTTATGACCAGTCGGAATGAGCCGACAAACGGTAACCCATAAAACCACACCCCTCTCATGATAGAAAGACGGAACGGGAGCTTTTTTCCTGAGAACGTTTCCTTCAATACATTGTTTACCCCTGGAGTTCCCCTCAATCTTCAGCGCATGTGAACTGGACATTATCGGAACTCAGAAGGAGCGTATTCACATTTTATGCCTTGCTCCCTTACATGCAGCTTGTCGATGTGGAAGCCAGAAAGCGAACTGATTTAACGTTAAAACAAAAGATCGAAATTTTAAATCGTTATGACAGGTTACCGAAAATGAGTCAGCGCAATGCTGCAGCGCAGTTAAACATTTCTCAGCCTTTATTGTGTAACATTTTGAAAAATCGTGATGAACTTACTAGAAGAGATAAACAAAATGAAAATACGGAGTGCAAACGTAATAGAGCTGGTAAAGATGAGCAAGTTGAAAAGACTTTGGTTTGAAAATGTTCGAGAACGTGATGCTCCAGTCAACGGACCCCTTATGCAACAAAAAGCAGAAAGTTTAGCTGCTCAAATGGGGAAAAAAAGATTTTGTTGCAACAAATGGTTGGTTTCAGCGATGGAAGACACGCGAAAATATTGTTTACAAGAGAATTCACGGCGAACAAAAAGATGCCGATAAGCCAGCAGAGGAAAATTGGCTACGAGACGAGTGGCCAAAACTAATTGCCTCATATTCACCAGAAAATGTGTACAATGCCGACGAAACAGCTTTGTATTTTAGAGCACTACCAGAACATACATACTTATTTAAGAATGAAAGCTTAAAAGGACAGAAAGTCTCAAAAGAACGTATCACTGTTTTATGTTGCGTCAGTATGTCTGGAGAAAAACAGAGACTTTTAGTCATTGGGAAAAGTAAGAATCCTCGTTGTTTTAAAGGTGTTAAAAAAATTCCTGTCGACTACTATGCCAACAAGAATTCCTGGATGACAACAATCATTTTCAATGACTGGATACGTAAGTGGGACAATAAGCTAAAACAAGATATTCTTCTCCTTGTGGACAATTGCACTGCACACGTTTTAAATGTCACTCTGAAGCATATTAATGTTGTTTTTTTACCCGCAAACACTACTTCCCTTTTGCAGCCTTGTGATCAAGGAATTATTCGTGCTTGGAAAGCATAATATAGCCACGAAATGCGGGCACTATTACTGGATGAAATAGAGTGCACACAAAATCTTAAAGCTAATGATTTGGCCAAGAAAACTAACGTTCTTGATGCGGTGCACCTGTTAACAGCTTCCTGGAATCGAGTTTCTGCTCAAACGATCAGAAACTGCTTCGCCTACGCAGGATCTTGCGAAAAAAATGACCAGAAATCTGAAGAAAAGATTGAAATTCCTTCGGATATGACCCCTGAAGAGTTCGAGGCTTGGGTGGAAGTAGATCAAAGCATCTCAGTAGCTTCCACATTAATAGAATCTGAAGTCTGTCAGATTGCCATAGGAAAACAGACGAATGATGGAACTGATGAGTCCGATGAAGAATCTGTTGATATTGAGCCACCTCCTACAAGTGCTGAAATGAGACATCCATTAAAAGTGTTGAAACGTGGAGTTCAACACCGCTCCGATGACTTTAAAAAACATTATGAATACGAACAATTTATTAATAACCTTCTAAGAAAAAAATTGTAGACAAACAACCATTGATAATTTTTTTAATTATCTATACAATTCTTGTGTTTTAAAGGATAATATACTGTACATAAATATAAAGTGATTTTTTCCATTTTATTTTGAAATTTAGTACGTGTAAATTAGAGTGGGGTGGGGGGGGGTAAATTTATCTAATTTTGCATATCGTTTATTGTTATCAATCGGTTATTGTTATCAAAATCACGGTGTCCCAAACTGATCACATTAAGCGGAGTCCACTGCATTTCCATTTTCATTTCAGTGAAATCTCGAATTCGATAAAGTTCATCAAAGGCATCAAATCTATATGTATGGTTTATTAGCCTAATTACCATAATTAATTAACGTATATCTCGGAAACTATCCATGGGAGCGCGTTTTTATTAATTCTTGACCCCCCTAGACTCTACACTCCCATCGATACATAAAATTTCGAATGTTTTGACACCAAACTTAACCTTTTAATCTTACAGGCCCAGGGGGTCATACGAAGCTCCCCTGTATTTTCAATTTGGACATTTTAAAAGCTAGCCGCCTCCGGCGGCATCACCAAAGCCTGGAAACCGTCTCAGAGCCAATTTCTACATGTTTGCAGTCCTTTTAGGCCTCAAGCATGGTTAATTAGTCTAATTACTATAATTAATTAACGTATTTCTCGGAAACTATCCATCGAAGCGCGTTTTTATTGATTCTCGACCCCCCCTTAGAAACACCCATCGTTACATAAAATTTCGAATGCTCTGACACCAAACTTAACCTTTTAATCTTACAGGCCCAGGGGGTCATACGAAGCACCCTTGTATTTTCATTTAGGGCACTTTAAACACTAGCTTTAAATGAGCGCTATCACAACTTGAATTATTTTTGGGGTAGAAACAGTATTAAGATAAAAGAAACAAGCTATGGTACAATGGGTCAAGTTTTGGTATATTTGGGAAAACCACTTTACTGCGGGCCCTCGAAGTCGTTTTTCTCAGAAGCAAAATTTTATTGTAAAGTCGTTCTACCCCTGAACCCTTCAAATATTAATTTTAATTAAATAGAGTACCAGCAATTACTCATTAAAATCTATTTTAATTAATTTTTGAATATAGCAAGTGGTTTTACGGTTTATTTGATTGGTTGCATTTCAAAAATACTAAAATTAAGTGTGAAAAATATCGATATATCGTGATATCTCAATATAAGATGGTATCGATATCGATACATCAAATTCCAATATCGTCCACCCCTAGGTAGGACCAAGGGCGTAGCCAGGATTTTCATTAGGGGGGGCAGGACATGGAGTCTAACCGGAGAATGCCCGGTTTGTCATGATCAGACACTATGACTAGCTCATTTAAGGGGGGGCAGCTGCCCCTTGGCTACGCCCATGGGTAGGACCATTACCTACCTATATGGTACGATATTGTGCTTGAAATGGATGAAATGTCCCTAAAACTGCCACTGACCGCAATGTGTTGGAAATCTTTTGAGTGCTCCTGTAGCAGAACTATAAATGAAAAAGACACTGATGGGGAAGTTCATTTGTAATCCTTAACAGCATATATCATTTCATACGCTTTAATGAATTACGGCACATAGAGCGTAATGTATTTAGAATCTTTTGGGCGGCCCTGTAGATAATTACCGAGTCGAATTTGACCAAAAGGGGAGGTTCACAACTACATGCCACAACAATCCTAAATATAAAGTTTCAACATTCTTCGAACAATAATTTTTGAGATATGCGAGTTACATACATACGTACGTACGCATAGATGGCATGGGAAAAACTGGTCAAAATAGACTCGTTGTTGGTCAAAATGGGTGTCAGACGCATTTATATGAACGTGCATGCTAGCGTACGATATGCATCGAAAAAATTCTTAAAAGTAAATTTAGCGGCAGTCAAAATCTGTTTTTTCGGCGAAATTTGGCCTCCGAAATTTTTCGAGGTTGCATTACTTCCTTATATTCCGTACAAGGAAGTAAAAATGAATTGATCCAGATCGAAAATAAATATACAATATATATAATGTATCATGTTACGGAGTATAGTAATCGAACCCTGGACCGAGGCTATGAGTTAACGGAAAACCCACTTTGCCACACTAGTCGTCGAAAATTTCTTTTAACTTGTTTGAGAAATAATTAGGGGCCACCACTCCTTTGTTGCCGCAGGGTCTCCACACTTCTAAATCTGGCACTCTGTATCATAATCCATGACTGAACCGTTTGTTTTCCTTGTTCCATAAAACGCTCCTTTGGAACTGAAATCTACATTAAAATCTCCTACAAAAACTGTTGGACCAGGCCTCTCAATGGGTCCTCTTTTTTTAAAATTCCTACCTTCATCAAAGTTTTATTTATAAAGCCTGGTATTTTAATGGTTTGATAGACGAAACCTTAACATCCAAAAAGAACATTTAACAACTGTTGAAGAAGCAGAACATTTTACTCTATTATTTATAGAGGTAGGAATTTTTAAAAACGAGGATAAATTGAGAGGCCTGTTGGACGAATGGTATTCATGGTTAATCGCGATTTCACTATTCGAACAGTGAAGCGATTAATGGTGATTTCGCAATTCGAATTGGATTCGCGATTAACCGTTTTCACAATCCGAACTGTATTCGCGGTTAATTGCGATTACAGTTTTCGCTATTAATCGCTTCACTATTCGAACTGTATTCACGATTAATCGCGATTAATCGTGAAGAGGCTGAGGGGGCTGCACCCCCCCTTTTTAATATTTAGCTTGCAATTGAAACTTAGTTAATAAATTGATACACAGCTCCCCCCCCTCCCCCCCCGCGCAGTCCCCGATATAAAATCCTACATCTGCTACTGCATGAGTCCGGATTTTTTAATGAGAGCTCCTACCGTTAACCTAACAAGTAGTGTATACTATCGAGTGAACCGAGTAAAACGAGTAGTGAATACTATCGAGTGAACCGAGGGAAACGAGTAGTGAATATTACTCGAATAGGAAACGAGTACTCGCGATTAATCGTGAATACTACTCGAATAGTGAAACGAGTATATCGAGTAATCGAGTATAACGAGTAGTGAATACTATCCAGTGAAACGAGTAGTGAATATTACTCGAATGGGAACGAGTAGTGAATATTACTCGAATAGGAAAGAGTACTCGCGATTAATCGTGAGTACTACTCGAATAGTGAAACGAGTATATCGAGTAATCGAGTATATCGAGTAAACGAGTAATTCGCGAGTACTCGTTTCACCGATGCTATTCGAATGCTATGTGCTGGGCGTTCGAATAAATTTTTCGAAATCGATTGATTCGAATGGATTTAATAATCGATTACTTGATTAATTTCATTCATTCATACCCATCACTACCTGAAGGCAGATCAACCCGAAAATTTGTAACTCTATTGTATTCAACCCAGAAAAAGTGCATTAGAAATACAAGTTCGTCAAAATGCTCTATTTCGTTTCACTTTAAGACGCTGTTGCAACCATCAGTCAGAGGCTGTAAAGCCTGTCAAAAAAGTATTCGAGTATAAGCGAAATTTCCTACTTTAGCTTTGCGGATATTTACTTAGTTTTTAAAGAATGCAAAGCTCAACAAAAATATGAAAAATTATAAGTATGCATAACCCAATTCATATTTAATGATAAATAGACTTTAATATACGAAACCAATGTAGGAAGTTCTACTTTTACTCGAATACTTTTTTGAGAGCGCGTACACTGATAATTTTTTCGGTTGTGATTGTGTGTGATTAAGGCAAACCTGCGCGAGCGGTATTTGCCTAAGATGAGGAATGTTTTGGTAGGAGGACCTACTAAAGGGTTCTAACGCGTATTCACGTTACATCTGGAAAAAACCTACCAAAACTCCAGACTGTTAGATCGACAGCCGCGCGATAGGACCCGAACCCGGGACCTTCACACCAGGCGCGTCGCCAGAAAAATTTCCAGGGTGGGTCAAACTGTGGAAATACTAGCAGTCAGTGGGCGGGGGAGTAGGCGAAAGAAGTGATAAAATCGATCTGAAACAAAATTATCAGGATATATACATTTCGTGGTGGGCATATAAATTCGTCGTGAAAATTTGGATGGCCAATAACAGAAAAATTGGTAGAACTGCTTTTGTTCACCCCGACAAAATGCGGCCTAGTTTCTAAAGTCCTTTCCCATAAGAAAACGGTATGTGAAACACCACCGGCTTGGGATAGAGCTTGAGAGGTCCACAGCCTCTCGCGGCTGGACTGCTGCGAAATTGTGTAAGCAAATGGGAGGTCGTGCACGTAAAATCTGTTCGTGCCTCCAATGTCCTCCGTGTTCAAGTAATACCTCTGAGCCGATCCAGGTGCTAGGTCTCTTATCTGGTTTTCGTTACACTCGACCTAAATCGGTCCCCGAGACCGTAGATTGGAGACCCTGAGCTAAATCGGTCTTCCACCCACTGGGGCTCATTAGGGAGTTTTTGCATAGCGGTTTCACTCACCGTAACGCTAACGTTAAATGTCAAAGGACAGTACAGCGCATGCGCCCGTATAACGTTTACGGTATCGGAACTACTAACAAAAAGAGAGTTTTTGCATAACATTTTTGCTCCCAGAGCATTTATCAGATTATATTCTTCTTTTCTTTCAGTATTGCCATCTAGTGGCAAGAAAATAAAATTTTTATGTGTTCTTTTCCCTTGAAAATTTCCCCATAATTGCATTACTTTTAGAAATTATCGTATAAAATGTTAAGCAAAATGAATTTATAGAATTAATGAAATCCTCAGAAAATAGTTACAAACAAATTAAAGCATAATTTTTTATTTTAAGCAAATGAAAAATTAAAATAGAAATTTCTTATTTGTTTATTTTTGCAAGTTTTTTTTTTTTTTTTTTTTCGTTTTGAATTTTTTGTGTATTTGGTCAGTTTAGGTAAATACGGTTGAATTTTTCACGAAATTAGTTTTTAAAATAATTAAACCGCCCATAAACTATTTTTTTTTTCAAATGCACTACGAACCACTAGCTTGGCGTATTTTGAGCAGTAATTAGAACTAGCACCTACAAAATATTTATGAATAAATTAAACCCACTGAGAACACTACTTCACAAACCTGAATTTTTAATTCGTCTACAATATTTATTTATTTTTTAAATCAAGGTTTGTTTACAAACTTGTAATTTTAATAAAATAATTATAAAAACCTGGATTGTTAATTCGTCTCTGATTATTTGTAGTTCTTGTGTCTAGTGGTTCTCACTGCATAAAAATAAGAAATAATTATTGTATGAGGATTTAAATTTTTTTAAAACTAATTTCGTTAAAAATTTAACCGCATTTTCCTAAAGTTATTCAAATAATCAAAAGAAAAAACATGCGTCTAAATTAATTTTTTGCTTTGAATTTAAAATTTTGCTTTAATTTGTTTATAACTATTTTCTGAGGATTTTATTCTATAAATTCATTTTGTTTAAAATTTTAAACGAAATTTTCTTAAACCAACGCAAAACGGAAAAAAAAATGTTTTGGAAAACAATTTATTTTCCCGACACTAGATGGCAATACCAAATGAACGATGCAAGATTTTAAAGATCGATGAATCTTCAAGATTTCGAGCTAAAAACTCCTATAGCACTAATAAGTTAACTTTTATAGTAAATGTCGTTCCTTTTTCGGCTATATTTATTCATATTTTATTAGGAATTTTAAATCACACTTGTTTGGCGGCCATCTTGTATAGATACCGTGTACCTGCCGTTTACCGTTACCGTCTTCCGCTAACCTTGGAGAAATAGCGGGTTACGTTAACGTTATGCTGCCGACCGGTATACGTGAGCATGCGCAGTACGGTCGAAAACCAGTTTAAGGGATAGCGGTACCGTTAGCGGAGGAAAATACGCTATGCAAAAACTCCCTAATTGGAAGCCACTCTCTTTCGATCATCGCCGTTCTACATGGAGGATCTGGCTCCTTTCTGCGATTGCCAGAGGGCATCAGTAACAACAAGAACGGTAGACTGTATATTAACCCATTTATGCCTGGATAATTTTGCGACTTTCTTCTATTTTTACTGATAACAGAAATAATAGATAAATTTCTGATGTCAACTTCTTGAACAAGGGATGATTTCTTTTAAAATCATTATGCATAAAAATCAAAATATCAACATCCTACTTGGTCATGTTAAAATATTTTGTAGAGTTGAGGCTCAATACTCATGAATAAAGGCTAGGAAAAATGAATAACGTTTTCGACTAATAGAGAAAATGCCGTCCCAAAAAAGGGACACAAGGCATAAATGGGTTAGCCTAATAAGCCATGCTGATTACTCAGATGACGGACCTTTGACTTAACCCATTTATGCCTAGTGTCCCTTTTTTGGGACGGCATTTTCGCTATTAGTCGAAAACGTTATTTATTTTTCCTAGCCTTTATTCATGAGTATTGAGCCTCAACTCTACAAAATATTTTAACATGACCAAGTAGGATGTTGATATTTCGACTTTTATGCATAATGATTTTAAAAGAAATCATCCCTTGTTCAAGAATTTGACATCAGAAATTTATCTATTATTTTTGTTATCAGTAAAAATCGAAGGAAAGTCGCAAAAATATCCAGGCACAAATGGGTTAACCCATTTATGCCTAGTGTCCCTTTTTTGGGACGGCATTTTCGCTATTACTCGAAAACGTTATTTATTTTTCCTAGCCTTTATTCATGAGTATTGAGCCTCAACTCTACAAAATATTTTAACATGACCAAGTAGGATGTTGATATTTTGATTTTTATGCATAAATATTTTAAAAGAAATTATCCCTTGTTCAAGAAGTAGACATCAGAAATTTATCTATTATTTTTGTTATCAGTAAAATTCGGACAAAGTCGCAAAAATATCCAGGCACAAATGAGTAAAGATTTGGTGGCTATTGTCAATTAAATCAAATTAATTCAGTCAAACATATAATGTACACCCTTTTTCTGTTATTTTTTTTTAAGGCAAAACACATTAGAACTCATTAGGACTGTCACTGGTAGGAATGCCTTGAGCAGAGGACATACTAATCGATTCTAATGTGTATTCACGTGGAGAAAACCGCTCAAAAGTCCTCACCGTTAGATCGACAGCCGTGCGGTAGACCAGAATTCAGGGGCTCTACCACGATGTTATCGGAGAATAACAGTGACGGATAGTTCTGTCTCCCGGATAGTCCAATTCCACGGTAAATAGCCGCGACCCTCCATTTGGTGCTTGCACGATGAGTGTTGAATAAAGGAAGTGAGTATTTTTGTACCTGCTAGGTCAATCTCGACACTGGGACCGATCAACCATTCGAAACACATGGATTTTTCTCCTTTTTCTTAAACAAATGCATTGTCTTCAGAATTTCTGAGGGATAGGGAGAAATCGATCAAGGAAGGAGTGTGCTTTTTAACAGGGAGGGAGAGTGAGCCTTACCAGGGAAAGGGTTTCTTTTGTGGGAGTGCTTAACACACTATAAAGCACCTATCCATCTTCTACTCTTCGTTATCGGAATGCGAATTTTCGCCTTCATCTGACGTGCCGGAAAAAATAGCATTATTTTCGATAGTGAATACGACATCGGAACGTTTCCGGCACCTTCAGAATAAGACACATCGGATATTTCTCGGATTGTGACGTCATAAGTCGGGAAGGCTTAATTTAGCCGGTAAGGAAAGCTTTCCGATACTACCGTGGTAGAGTCCCTGGATTTTTACACTTAACCCATTCGTGCCTGGATATTTTTGCGACTTTCTTCGATTTTTGCTAACACCAGCAGTAATTGATAAATTTCTGATGTCAACTTTTTGAACAAGGGATGATTTTATTTAAAATCATTATGTGTAAAAATTGAAATGTCAACATCCTACTTTGCCATATTAAAATATTTTGTGGAATTGAGGTTCAATACTCGCGAATAAAGGCTAGGAAAAATAAATAACGTTTTCGACTGATAGCGAAAATGCCGTCCCAAAAAAGGGACGCTAGGCATAAATGGGTTAAGCCATCTACCAGTGTCCGGTGTCGTATTCAATCGACCACTGGTAGCTCTTTATTTTACTTAAAATATTTTTGCAAAACAAAACAACAAAATTATACAATTATACTACATTTCTTGAAAACTTTTAATCCATTTTTTATGACAAGTAACAGGACAACACATACCCCTCCCTCCCCAAAAAAGTGACATCAGTTAATCCACTAGCACTTCTATGAAGAAGTGGGAAGCAGAGTAGAACAAAAAGTAAGGTGAAGCAAAATCGGTGCATTGTATGTTAGAGTGACTAAATTACAAAATGTTATGCACACTTAATTCAAACGAGCGAAATTCGATCAGTCGGAGTGAATTTTCGATCCCTTCCGTACTTGAAAGTGCACTTCTCCTTTACGGGCGTTTTCCGATCACTGAGCGGAGCAAAATTTTCAGGGCGAACATTATCAGTATTTTGGAAATAGAAAGCGGAGTGTGGATTTCGCGGGAATGGAGTATTTAAAGAGCATTTTTGCGTTAATACTGTGGGTTTCGATGTAAAAAGGTCGAAACCGACAATTTTTTCTTTCACTCCCTCTTCGATCCAGGCGCGTGCCAACAAGGGGTGGGGCAGGGTTTTTTTTCGCCCCTTCTGTATGTGAGGAGAGGGGGCGAACTATATAATTCGCCCCCTCTATCAGGCACGAGTCAACAGGAAAGGCTGGGGGGTTTCGCCTCCCCTGTATACGAGAAGAGGGGGGGGACTGTATAATTCGCTTCCTCTCTATTAAGAAGTTTAAAACATTATTGCAGTGAAAACTCCGCACGAAAGTTAGACACTTGCGGTACTCTCAAAAACCAGGCCGTAGCCAGAAGTGGGGATAATGGGGGTTTGATCCCCCCACCCCCCGAAATTTTGGTCAGTGTATTAGTAGTTTATTTGCATTGACTCTGGAGACAATTACAGGCGCAAAAAATTTTAGTACTATATATCCCCCGCCCTCTCCGAAGCACTGCATATCCCCCTCCATTTTTTTTTCTGGCTACGGCCTTGCTCGAAAAGTGTTTAATTTATAGTGGTACATTTCAATGTTATGAACACCTTCTATTCAAAGAGAGAAGCGTATTTTATTTTCAGAAAAATACAATCTGTAACTCTCTACAATAAATATTTCTGATCTTTCAAAAATGTATAACAAGATTTTTCGAGCTTTCTTAGAGGCAAATTCATCTATAATACTTGAAATATCTAGCGCCCTCACAGATATCAATTTCAATTGAAATAATAGCCAAGTTCTTGTGAGATTGTTGATCTTAAGTTGTTAATCATCAAACTTAAATTTGAAAAGCTTCTTTTACCTTAAACAACACTGATTGGTATAATCAAAAATATTCTGATTGCTATAGATAAATTGGGAAAATATGGTGTTAAATCCTGACTTAGTACATCATTCAAAATTTCTAATGGCTTCAACCAGCAAATGTTGGGAAATAGATTTCGGAAACGTAATAGTTCATTGTAGCAATTCTATACTATATAAGTCCCTTTCTATTTCTCCATCTTTATTTATTTGAAGTTTAATGTCCAAATCCATACAACTTTTTTTTCAAATTGTCGCTATCTTCAGAATTAAAAGTTAGAAAGAAGCGGAATATTGAGAAGCCCGACCAGTGGCCTACACTGCAAAATATTTCAGTCCCAAATAACGGTATACATATACTGGCAGCCGTGGGACCAGTACATATACAGTAAATTCCATATGTAGTATATGTACCTTAAAGAAATAAGCAATCAGGACATATGCCTTACATATTGTCATTGTATGTTATAAATATTTTTTTAATCATAGATGCAGTCAGTAGCTAATCTCCCCCCCCCTTCCACCCGAATTTAAAAAAAAAAAATTCAAATTTTCCTGCGTTCCATTTCATCCAGATTTTTTTTTTGTTTTTTTGTTTCTACTTGATGACCCCCCCCCCCCCCGAAACAAAATCTTGTCTACGCTACGCTCTTATACATTCCATTCCATGCACATTTCCTGTAAAGGCCTTTCAATCAAAATAGCTGCCAAATACTGCACATGTGCAGATGTAATTGACGTAATTAACGATATTGATGTAAGGCATTGACGTAAATTAACGATATGTCTTCCACACATTAACAAAAAGTTCGTTAATTTACAATATAAATGCCGTTTGCAGCCAATAGTAATGGCCCATGTACCGTATTTTTGAGGGGAAAATACTGTAGAATTAGGTGAGCGGAAAAAAACGCCGCCGGAAATAACGCCACCGGAAAAAAACGCCGCCGGAAAAAACGCCGCGGAAAAAACGCCACTTTTAATAGTACTCTACTTTTAATAGTTTTATGGTGTAACATAGTCGTTTATATACTAGTCGATGAGGCAAGGAGCGTAGCCAGAATTTATTTTCGGGGGGTTGTATGAGATATAATTTTGTATTGATAAACTTATAAAACTGAAATCTCTTAATAACTAATTTTGAAAGTTTCGCAGGGGGCACGAGGGCTGTCTGCTTAATTAAGACATGCCTTGAACGGAGAAATTTTTGAGGGGTTCTAACGTTTATTCAGGTTACAACTGCAGAAAACAGTCGCGCCGTAGGCCAGAACCCTAGACCTACACACTTCAGCCCTTTACCAAACTGTCATGAAATTACTAAAGAGTATTTATATTATAATGCAAAAGGTTAAAAATCATTTTTTAAGCTTTATAAGTTAAATTTATATCTTATAAAGCTCTTTCTCAGGCCTCTCTTTGATATGCCAAAAATTAAACCCATTAAGACATGAAAAAATAAACCCTTACCTCCCCCCCCCCAACACACACACATACACCTATGTGTTAATTAAAATCCCAGTTTAATAGGGATTTTATTTCTTAGATATCTTAACACTTCTTTGTCATTAGCGTACCTGAGTGCAACTTTGGGGTCATAGCCCCCCCGAAAGCATCATTTACTGTACTGTTAAGTAATAGGCAATCTTTTTTTTTTTTTTTTTTTTTTTTTTTTTTTTACGGAAACCAAAAGCTTTCTAGGAAAGTCTCCCCCAACCCCTCCTTAGGGCCTACTGAATTATGCCCAAATTGAATTACTGAATTAGACATGTGCCTTCCCCCATTTCTGGAAAACAAAGTACATTAAACCTCATAATTCAACTGAATACCCCATTCCACCCCCCCATTTTCTGCAAAACAAAATAAATTTATTTCAAGTATTTAATTAAATTATTACACAAATATCTTTTCAGGTGGCGTTTTTTCCGGCGGCGTTTTTTCCAGGTGGCGTTTTTTCCGGTGGCGTTTTTACCGGTGGCGTTTTTTCCGGCTGCGTTCTTTCCTACATTCGTAGAATTACGGTAGTCCTACCTTAAAGAAAAAAATAGTACAAGTACTGTAAAATCGGCAGCTCTTTTGCTGTAATTTCACGAAATCTTTTTGCAGTGTAGTGCATAGCGCTTTAAACTGGGAGACGAAAGGTGCCTGGTTTAAAACTAGGTTGCGTCCGTCAACCTAACTGTTTGGAGTTTCCGTGGTTTCCTACGAAACGTAGTGTAAATGCGGGTCAGAGCTCCTTAGAAAGACCCCGAACCCCTCGGCCTAGATCCCTCGTACAGATAATTGGCCGTAATCCAGCTACAACAATAACTGAATATTGAGAAGCAGCTTTCCAACAAATCGAAACGATCACCTACTGAAGTGATGGAAATATCCAAAATTTGAAAATAAAAATTAGTCTTAAACCTTTTTTTAGGGTCTGTAATATGCTCGCCATGTGATTTTTCACTATAGTGAAAAATACAGCGCCCTTGCTGAGGGGAAGGGGAGCTTCCCAGTGGCGGCCCGTGGTCAAAAATGTTAGTGCAGCCGGAAACATATGACTCCCCCCCTTCCTCCGGACAGGAATAGAAAATCTTTGTTACTGAATTCGAAAGCTGGCGGATTAAGCCCTCACCCAGGATAAAAAAAAAAGAAAGAAATTACATAAAAAATGTAAGAGATCCTATTTTACTTCCATAAAATGGACATACATTTCAACCAGCCGCTCCTATCCTCAAAATTGCATTAATCCGTGTCTGATTCGAAGTTTCCTGAGAATTTTCTTTTGTAATGATAACTTGAGAAGAAAAGAAAAAAAAAGAAAACTTACTTATTTTTTATAAGTCAAATCAGTCCTCCTTTCTTTTAAACTTGCGAATCAGTCAGTGATGTCCTCATAAAAAGGCGTTGTTTTAATTCAGATATCATTAATTTTAAAAGCTCTTTAAAATTCCCCATGTTTAAAGAATTTTCTCGCTCGCCATGTCCTCTTAATGCCAGTTCTTGCTTACTTAAAAACAATACTGCTTTGATGGGTAATTGCATGAAGCGTCTATTCAGGCTTACCTTCTTGATAAATTCAGCAATATAAAGTCGAGAGTTTTCCTTTAATGCGTCAGCAATTTAGCTCCCACTTCTTATCAACTCCTTAAATTTTAAAGAATTTTTTTAATGCTCGATTGAGCTTTCATGTGTTTTACGTGCTCGTGTGATGGTGGTTAATCCATCCTATCCAGTACCATTCCAAACGCTCTTTTTTTATCTCAACGATTAAACACGGCCAACAAAACATTTTTTTGTAAATAAAAACTGCCCCAGCCACGAGAATAGTGCATATCATGATGAATGGACGATACGACCATGCTGAGACGAACCTGCTTTTTTCTTATCAATGGACAATTTTGGTGTCTGTCTATTTTCTTTTAGTGGTTGTCGTTTATCATCTTCTTTCCATGTGTTAAACGGAGTTTCAAGCAAGACGCAAACTGGATAATAACGGGGCTCCATATTTCAAAACGGTTAAATCATAGATTCCAATAACACATGGACACAGTAACAAATAAAGCTAAAAACTTTCAACCTTCACAGACAAAAAAGAAAAAAAAACTATTTTTTCCGTTAGAATGGGCTAGAACAGCGGTTCTCAGCCTTTTAATGTCGTCCCCCCCCCTCCAACAAAGGCTAACTTACAGTGGCGCTCCCCCTCACATTTTTCAGCGTACATTGAGTTTTTTAATCTTTAATAATGAACATTATAAGCGAAAATGGATATATTTTTAGTAAAAATGAGAATAAATAAGATGATTTTTTAAAAACATACATCACTACTTGCTCTATAGTTTTTCTCGTCCCCCCCCCTGCAAACGTTCTGCGGGGGGGCGCGCCCCTCTCAGATTGAGAAACGCTGGGCTAGAGCATATATTCTGTGTCTTTATTATCTCCCTCACTTCTCGTCCGAGCCAATCAGTTCGTCGAATTCACAAGTGCAGCAAAAGTCAGAAAACCTTTCTTCAGCTGAGTCTTAGCTAAAACACCCTATGCTATCCTAAGCCGGTGAAACTGCTTACGTAGTCGTTACCATGGCAACGGTGCTGCCAATTCCTTAATCAGTGCTGAGGGCTGTACCAACGACTTTCGCAGTTGAATTGAGGGAAGATTAAAGGGTTTTTTCTGAATGAGCGATCCGGCCGTTACTACAATACGTTTTTTTTTTTTTTTTTTTTTTTGAGATTTTTTTAAAATTTACCATAGGAAATCCATAATTCTAATCTGAATTTAAGAAAATTTATCGAATAAATTATTTTAAAGTACGTGCTGATAATTTCAAGTGTAGCCCGGCAGTACTTGCTGTATCCCACGAGCCGCCACTGGAGCTTCCCCCTTAAAATTCGCAAATTCTGCTAAACTTGGCAAAATAAGATAGATAGTTGCAGGGCCGTAACCAGGATAAAATGTTAGGTAGGGCTTTGAATCTAGTTTGGGGGGCGAAACAAATATAAGTATTAGTAGGCGGAAGGGGGGGGGGTGTTTTTCAATTTGCACATTTTTTTTCTAGAGTATTTGCTTCAAAAAACACCGTGTTTTTAAAATATTTAACATTCATTATGTTAATAATTTTTTCATTGAGATTCCATTAAAAATATTCAAATGATATTTTGAGGGAATGCAGTATTGGATATCGGTTAGAGTAATTTTTTGTACAACAATAATTCACAAGACGTAGTTACTAGTTAATTGTGCCTTTTGCAATCCATTAAATGCTATCCAATAATAATAATAATAAACTCTGTAAAATAAAAAATGTTAACAATTAAACTTTGGAATAAAAATTTATTGAAAAGTGCATTTATTTTTCATTTTAAATATAATTGTAAGCATGGGCGCCGGCAGAATATTTCTCAGGGGTGGGGCAAAGACTACTCCAGGGGGGGCGGCAATGACTACTCAAGGGGGAGGCAAAGACTACTTCAACGTATGGTTACCATATTGGAAAGAGCAAAAAGCAAGGAAAAACACTGCATACAAAAATCCAGGGGGGCATTGCCCTATGCTGCCGGCGCCCATGAGTAAGGATAAAATTGTAAGGAACTTAAAAGGAAACCGGCAGTTTCGTGTACTCGGAAAAATCAGAAAACCGATACTACATGCAGCTAAGAGCAGCAAAATAATTAACCGTATTTATAGAAATCTGGCCATTGTGATGAGAAATTCTCTCAAAAGACGGGCATTTTTTATGATGTAAAATTTAGCGATTGTTAAAAATCAGTCGTTTGTAGAATTTCGTATTTATCTGTAAATTTACAAAAATTTTTGAAAATCTCACGGGGGCTGAAAGCCGGCTAGGTAGGGCTCAGCCCCCGTAGCCCCCCCCTCTGGTTACGGCCCTGTATAGTTGGCATGGTAAAAGAATTTTAACAAAAATATAATTCACTATCTACTTCTGGTACACTAGGCAAAATTGTACAAACCCAGTTGGAAAAAGTAAGAAGTTTGTAATATAGTTGATAAAAAAAAAAAAATAAGTTGGTAAAAACTGATACAAAGGTTTATCGACATGTCCTCCCCATAACAAAAATCTTAGCAAAGGCCCTGGAAACATATGAGGTTCTTTGACGAATTTCAGGAAATTCGGGCTCTACGTTAATTTCTTGTGCAGTAATAGACGATTGATTGATAAATGTGGCAAATCTTTCGTCATTTCTTTTCGAAATGAAATATATTTTTAAATTTCTTAATGCTTCTACACATTCTGCTGAATCTAATGATGAACTGCTGCAACATTTTTGAAACAATATTTAATCTTTCTATCAAATCATGCCAAATCAAAACATATAAATTTAAATGAACAAATTATTTCCGCTGAAGATTTAGCTTTTAGATTTGCTACACTATCTTTGCTTCATGTGAAAGTTAATTAAGCGCAACGAGTATATTTTTAAGATCTGTTTGCAATCTGGTTTTATGATCTGTATTGCATGTATTCGACTTTCCCAGCGAGTATCGCTTAACGGCTTTAAAGAAAAGTTTGTGATTGTACTCTTTAAAATATCCCATCTGTATACCGAAGCTGAAAAAAAGTTATATAATTCTTGAATAATATAAAAAAATGCAGTCTCTGCAATAGATTTAGCAGCGTCATTCTTGGACGCCCATAAAAAAAAAAAACTTTGGGGGGGGGGGGGGGAATTAAAAAAAAACAGTCAGTCGTAGCACTGCACGTCAGAAGTGAAACTTCTTGGCAAGCTTTCTAAAATTAATGCAGTTAAACGTTGGGTGGAGCTCTGGAAGTAACCGCGTTCGAAAACGTTTCGGTGATGTAGCAGTTGTCTGCTCAACGTGACCAGAAAGCAACCAGAATGACCCTGCTAGCAGGTGGTTATTCCGGTTATTAGCGTTGTGTTGCCAATGTTTATTTTTGTTTTCTTGTCTTGGTATCGGATGTGGTGAGGATGACCGAAACCGGTTGACGAACGTGACGTCACTTAACCAAAGAATGACCGCAACCGGTAGCACTGATGCATAACCGACCGGTGAATTCTCGAACGGGCCATTAGAATAAGGTGACCAAAAGTCCCCATTTTCCGGGGACAGTCCCCATTTTCAGGACGTTTTTCAAATTGTCCCCAGAATGTAAAAATGGAACTGGGGACAATTTTTTAATTATTGCATTGTTTTTCAATTAAATTACTGTTAATTATTGCATTAATTATAAATGTCCCCAGTTTTGTTGTCAGAATCGGGGACATGTCCCCGATTCTGACTACAAAAATCTGGTCACCTTACATTAGAATTCTATTTTTTTTTCTTTAGTTACAGTTTACAAGTTTTCACTGCTTCCCGAAAATCGCCTGTCGAATTTTCATCAGCTATAATTAAGGCGACCATATTTCTAAACAGTATTTTGGGGACAAATCAAGCATTGTCCTCGAATCCAAGGAAAACTTGGGGACACTAGAAAATATTTTTGGGGACGTATTCGAGGACACAACATATTACCATGGGCCCGTTCGAGAATTCACCGGTTGGTTATGCACCGGTGCTACCGGTTGCGGTCATTCTTCGGTTAAGTGACGTCACGGTTGTCAACCGGTTTCGGTCATCCTCACCACATCCAATTCCAACCCAAGAAAACAAAAATGAACATTGGCAACACTACGCTAAAAACCGGAATAACCCACCTCGCTAGCAGGGTTATTCTGGTTGCGCTCTGGTCACGCTGAGCAGACAACCGCCCGAAACGTTTACGAACGCGGTTAATTCCAGAGCTCCGCCTTTTCGAACGCTCTGGTCGTGCACCGGTGTTACCGGTGCACAACCGATGAATTCTCGAACGCGCCCCATGTATACCCATACTTTAAGGGCCCGTTTACATGTGCAAAAATGCGGAGTAAATCCCGGGACTTACATTGCTTTCTACCCCGCTTCCCCTACTTAGGGGGGAAAATGCGGGGTAGAAAGATTCCTGGTAGAAAGGAGGGTTAATGCAGAGTCAACCCCGCTTTCCCATGATGCATGACGAGTTTTCCCCTGTACTCCGCTTTAACCGGGGCCTTCGCTATTAGTAACGGGCCTGCGCGTGTATTTCGATGAGTCATCCAAAGAGGCCTACGGATGCTCGCGTCTTCCCGTATACATCAAGCAATTTTTAAGCTTTCCGATGCTTTGAAACGTTATTAAATGTAGTTTTAAGTAGTGATTGTGTTACTAATTCAAGTACGAACTCATTAACAGTTTCTTTACTATGATACACGCGGACATTAAAGTAAATAGATGCATGTAATTTGAAGGAAAAACAAAGTAGTGCTCACTCTCATGATTCATTATTTTAGCTTGAATTTTAATATACATGAAAAAATTAAGCTGACTTTTAGTATACATTAAAGTAAACGAATACACAAATGATACAGACATTTTTATGCATTTCTTTATACTGAATGCTTAAGTTTCACATTTTCAAAGCAGTTACAACCATTATTACTTTTAAAATAAATTTAACTAGTAGTTATTAAATTTTCATTTATTAAATATTGTTCGGTTAATATATTAACAAAATATATGACGAGGAGCTGAAATAGAATTTAAAATATTTGATATTTACAATTCACGTATACAAAATTTAAGTACTGATATACTATTTAATTTTTAATCTTTTGTAAGGCGTAGGTATCAGAAGAATGTTTGCTATAATTATAAGTACAACCTGTGCACTGCAAGTCCTTGGTATTTACATGAAAAATAATGTAAATTAATTTAACGAGAAACATTTAGAATGAATTACAAAATAAAGGGTGTCCCATAAATAGTAGTACGAACTTAAAGGGGAGATAAAATATATCAAAAGGATTAAGAATAACGTAACAGTGTATGATAAACACGTTGTTAACTGTTTTATTTGGTAGTCAAATGAGTTTATTATCGAAATTTTACCATTCGAAATGAAAATGATTTATAATTTTCAGTGTTAGTTCCATATACTTTTTCTTCTCCAAAGAAAAATTATAAATTTTAGAAAACCATACTAGGAAATACCACTAATATACCAAACATAATTTTTTTAAGTTATTATTAACTGGCGATTGAAAACAAATGTTTTCGTCCCTGCATTGCTGTATATTAGGGTTATAGCTTTAAAAAAAAAAAAAAAACTGCTCCACGGACTTTGAATACAAATTAAGATAAACTAACAGCTCTAGGACTTGAAAAATTTCAAGATCCTTTTCACAAGTTGCGCTAAACAATGTAGTAAACTAAAAACAAACGAAAGAGTGAATTAATTACTTTTTATTATAGCCATTATCTAAATGGAACTTTGTATTTGAGTATGATGAACGCTTATACAAAATATTAACTTCAATTTAAGTTTCTACATAAACATGTGCAAAAATTAATAACATATTTTACAGTACTTCTGCACTGAAACCAATATCACACATTTAATTGCATTTATAATAAATGATAAATGACATTTTCAACTGAAAGATTTAAACAGATAAGAATGTCTAACTAGTATTACAACGCACGCTTATTTACTAGATTAATAAACTACCCAAGTTAAACGATTTCAGATTAAAATGATTTATAAATAACACATGAATATTAATTCACAAAACATGCTTTATATCCTATAAATTTGTAGAATTTCTAAATACAAGTGTACACTTACCTTTACATTCAGAACTTACAGTTCGAATTCTATGATTGAATTCGTTGATTTATTTCCATAAAAAAAAGCGCAATCTTCAAAAAATTATTACCTACATCTAAAACACCTTGTCATTAAATCATTATGACAAAACTATAACAAAATTGTTTTTTAATTATAAAATAAATTAACGTTTATAATCCCAAATCGCATACAATCGAACAGCGCAAATGTAAATATTAGGCCTCAATGTTTCACTCATTTCTTCCGGTGGCAACGAAGAAGCAGGCCCGGTTGCTAATAACGACGGCCCCGCTTTAACCCGGGATTTTCCATTTTAACATGTAAACGGGCCTTTTATCTTGACTGACTTTGATACTTAAAAATGAACTCTAATAGCTTTTTATATCAATTGTGTATTCTTATTTCTAATAAATTAAGGAAGTATTTCATTCATTTGTAAATATTTATTTAAACTAGAAATATGAAAGGAAATCATGTTGAAATATTACTAGTTATTCAAAATTTAACTCTTGGCGTAGTATTTGTATTTTTCAGAAGACATTGCTTTTTACACTGGCTCATTTTGTGATAATTTTTCGTGAAACTCTGTACACCCTCTAAAAAAAGTATTCGAGTGCAAGAAAAATTTCGTCAATTTCATATTTAACGCATGATTCTTCATGAAAAGTGATTAATCATTAACAAAACTGAATTGGGAAATTCAGTTTTGTTAATGATTAATCACTTATAAAGTATTCGCTCATAGTCGAATACTTTATTGAATGTCTGTACACTCCAAGGACGTATCCAGGGGGTCCGGACGCCCTCCGAAATTTCACTTTTTGTAAACAAAACAATAATGATGAAGTTTTGTTGTATAAAATTCTGCCTTTTTCACCGTTTGGACCCCCTCCGAAATTTTTGGACCCACCCCGAAATTTTTTTCTGGGTACGTCCCTGGTACAACAGGCGCCTGGAGCGGGGTCGCCGCGACTGAAGAAAGAGGAGAATGCAAAGAGGGGGTCTGGGTACTGGTTTCCGTGACGTCACAAGAAAGGATGGGATTTGGAACAGTTTGCATTGAGTTCAATGGAAGAAATGGAATTAATAATGCCAATAAATACGAGTAGCTTAATTTTTTATGACGCATTGAAATAGCATTTTCGTTTTACAACACTTTGTTCTTAAATAATAGTGAATCAACAATATTTTTTGTCAAAAATTAATGAAATAAATTGGTACTGAATTTAAAGCAGTTTCAGCATTGTATGCAGTATGTTTTGCATTTCGGGCTAGCAAATACATTCTAAATAATATAATGGTTACTCAATGTTATCATTTATCTAAAATAATATGTATATGGATTAAATTTATACGTTGTATAAGCGTAAAGTCATATTTTTAAGTAAGTAAAAGTAAATATATTTTTAAGTAAAAATAATAATTTTTATTAATTTTACTTAAAAACTGAAATACATTATTTAGTTTTGCTTCGTTTTAATAAGCTTTTTGAAAGAATTGATGTTAAAAATATCCAGATTCATAAATAGTCATCTCAAGCCATTTCGTGACGTCACAAGAGAGGATGGGATTTCAAAGAGTTTGTATTGAGTTCTATGGAAGAAATCTGATCAATAATGTCAATAAACACTAGTAGCACGAGGAATATAATCAGAAATTTCCACAATTAATATTTTAAAAAATTGTACAATACATTCTATATATAATTATGTTATACAGACTCCTAATGTCAAATTTTATTAGAAGCAATTAAAGCACAAAAAACAAGAAAATAAAAAGTAAAAGCTTTTATTACCCAAACCTTACAAATACTATAAATTTTTCGTGAAAGCACTACAAGTGTTTGCTTTAGTTTTTTCTAGATAAGACTTTCAAATATCACATTGAGACATTTGAAATATACATAATTAAATATTTTTAAAAATTAGTGAGTATAACTCTTGAATATGTAAAACTGCCTAAATGCTCTCAGGGGTTTTCATGTAAAATATGTTGCAGTAATACATATACTTTTTTGTTATTGTTGTTAACATTGCAGTAATACATTTTCTTTTTTGGGTTAATTTCCAAATCTGTGTTCATACTTAATTTCAGAATTTTCAACAAATTCCGGTAAACCGTGTAGTTGGAAATATTTCTTTAATAAATACCTTCTATATTTTTGTTTTTCTAAGTATCCAGCAAATAGATTTCTCTCTCTCTCTCTCTCTTTTTTAAAATAAATAAATCAACCATGAGATCCGCATTGAACCTTAAGCTACTTGGTATGTGCAGTGGAAGGGGATCTGCGTTTAATTTATAATTAATGGTGAAAATTTCTTAACATAGAATTGCCATGAAACTCTTGATAGATTTCTTAATTTCAAAAGAATTTATATTTTCCTTTGCATTATTTTTTTAGGTTTCCTCAATATCTTTTTCCTAAACGTTTTCTCTTCTTTTAGTAGGATCAGTTATTTCTTGTTTTTTTGGTAATATCGGATATATAGGCTGGTAAGCTCGAAAAAATGCACGGGATAGCATTCGGTTCTAATTTATAATGCTTTCTTTTTACAGTTAAAAGTGCCCCATCTGATTTTAAAATAGCATCGTCTTTTAAAAGATCTTCATCTCGGAAATGCTCAATACAAACATACGTATTTTTTCCTGGGGACCAATTTTTTCTTGGAATATTTTTAGTCCATTCGGCCCGCTTTTCTTCGTTTTTTGGGAAAAGTGAAAACATTTACATTTTCTCCTGTTTTGTAATTAGCTTTACTTACAGCCTGGGACGCAGCAAACGGAAGCATAGTGATTGCTAGAACAAAAGAACAGAAATCAATAAAACTAACGCAAAATACGGCAATTTTATATTTTTATGTACTCTATAGCTTAATAACTATTATCAAGTATGTCGTATTAAGAATAGAGATTGCTGACTTACCATTAGTATCCATAAAAGGCACAAAACATCTTAGTTTCTTCTACTTTTCCGTATGATTCTAATGCTTTTAACGGAGAAAAGTCCATCCTCTCTTGTGACGTCACAACACCTCCACGCGTTCAGTACCCAGGCTCGCCTTGTAATTGTCTACTCTCCCCCTCCCTTCCCGAGGGCTCCGCCTGGAGCTTGGTATGACACTTCTTGCTCTGATTGGCTCTTCGCGTCAAGTGACTTCTGTAGAGCTCTGATTGGTGCTCTCCCTGCTGCCTGAATTTACTGCTTGAGGAGCGTGTTTCAGAATCGGAGGAAGGAAGGAACAATTCAGATATATTTGGTAATTTATTGCGCTTTGCAATGTGCGTTTTTATGTGCGTTTTCAGTTTATAAAATATGTTATTACTTCATATTTATTCGCAGAACATTATTATTATTATTATTTATTTATAAAAGTTCTTATCTGATCAGTGCCGTATCTAAGTTGGGCAGAGGGGGTATAGGGGACGACCCCCTCCCCCCAAAAAAATTAATGTGTATTAGTTTCAAAAAAATCTTTTCTTAGTACTGCTTTTTTTCTCAATTCTTCTTTTAGCTGTAACAGACAAATTAACTGGCTTAATGAGTTTAAATGTGTAATTAAATTAATTAATTACATAATGAAGTTAATAAATATGTAATTAAGTTATTTATGATTTAAAACTGATTGTATGTCATATTTCAGTGATTCATTTGTGAAATAAAACCAATACACAAATTAATAACAGCATTAATGATTGCTAATGAACAAAAAAATTTCAATAATGACTGTTAATTACATAGCTATAATTATTATATGCTTATGAATTTTGATTGATCTCATTAAAGGTGATATTTTCCATAGGATTTAATTACTAGTTAATTAAATAATATATTAAATAAATTAATATTGTACAGATAATTAATTATATGTATTAGAGTGTAAGCCAAATTTCCTAAGTAGGTTTGTATATCACTAATAAGTTTTTCGAAAAACACACAATTCAGTAGAAATATGAGAAGTATAGTTATAGACTCTATGATTTGCTGTAAAAATCCTTTTTGCAAACATTGCACACGAAAATTTCGCTCATTTTTGTATCGAAAAATTCACGGAAAACACCACAGCTATTAACAACGTTTCACAACAATTTTAGCCCGCCAATGATTATAGCTATGTAATTAACAGTCATTATTAAAATTTTTTTATTCATTAGAAATCATTAATGCTGTTATTAATTTGTGTATTGGTTTTATTTCACATAATGAATCATTGAAATATAACATACAATCAGTTTTAAATCATAAATAACTTAATTACATATTTATTAACTTCATTATGTAATTAATTAATTTAATTACACATTTAAACTCATTAAGCCAGTTAATTGGTCTGTTACAGTTAAAGAAGAATTGAGAAAAAAAGCAGTACTAAGAAAAGAATTTTTTGAAACTATCAGGTTGTAACGAAAGTTTTCCGCCATATCTGCCTGAAAAACTAACTTCTTACTTCTTAGATAACTGTTTTTGAACTTTCGGTACCAAACCTGCACAGTGTCACATGATACAACAATAGTACTTAAAGCTGTACTCATAATTCGTTGATATTATGTAGCTGACTTTTTGCAACACAACTGGAAGTAAATGATGGTTCTAATCCTCTAGAGTGATAGTTCCATTTCAAACACTTTATACTTAATGATAACTATATTTTTTACAGATTTCACAACACAGTGTTATAAAGTAAGCCTCTTTCTTTCAAATGGTAAAAATCGTTTGACAAAATATGAGCAAATACGCCAACGAGAACTGTGTTCTGACGATGTTTGCGGTGGCGGGAAACTTTCGTTACAACCTAATAATACACATTGATTTTTTTTTTTGGGGGGGGGGTCGTCCCCTATACCCCCTCTGCCCAACTTAGATACGGCACTGATCAGATAAGAACTTTTATAAATAAAAAAAAATAATAATAATGTTCTGCGAATAAATATGAAGTAATAACATATTTTATAGACTGAAGAATCGGGGACATGTCCCCGATTCTGACTTCAAAAATCTGGTCACCTTAATAAAAACGCACATTGCAAAGCGCAATAAATTGCCAAATATATCTGAATTGTTCCTTCCTTCCTCCGATTCTGAAATACGCTCCTCAATCAGTAAATTCAGGCAGCAGGGAGAGCACTAATCAGAGCTCTACAGAAGTCACTTGACGCGAAGAGCCAATCAGAGCAAGAAGTGGCATACCAGGTTCCAGGCGCGTGTCTGGCACACGCTACACACACAATGACAACAAACGTTTTCAGAGAACGATTTTCATTGTTTATCTGACAGAAGGCGCTTTTAGTTGGTTTATTTTTCTTATTTCTTCAGTTTTTTCTGAAAGAAATAAACTAAACGGAAACTTTCAGGGAAAAAGTACAAAGCTTTAAATTTGGGGACTTTCTTCGAATTTTGAGGACGTATAGTCACCTTAGTTTAAACTAAGGCGACCATATTTCTAAACAGTATTTTGGGGACAAATCAAGCATTGTCCTCGAATCCAATTAAAACTTGGGGACACTAGAAAATATTTTTGAGGACTTATTCGAGGACACCCCTAGTAGCAATAACCCATCGGCCGATGAGAGGCGGGTGAGTTTAATCCGAGGAGAAGGAGCAATGACCGATCACGGCTTTTCATCCAAAAAAGGTGGAAACTTCATCGGCAACTGGTACAAATGTCCGCTCGGGGAGGCATAAAGCCGATCATCGTTTCCCGATGACTCCGATGAAATAACGAAAAGAAACCGATAAACTGTTTAAAATATATTTGTTAATAAAAAATAAACGACTGGCAGCAAAATTTTCAAAAAATGTCCGTTCTGTTTATTATGTTTTCGTTTTTTGTATGCTAAATTTCCGCTTTTCTGAAAAAAAAAAAAATCCTTCCTCCCCCGGGCCCGAACCCTGTGCGTACTGATTCCGAGATTAGCGCGCTACCTCTAGACCATCGAATCTTGTTATGTGTAAGGCAAAGTGTGAAGTAGCGGTTATTTTAGTCTCAGATTGGGACTTTGGGTGAAATGTTGACAAAGTGTTGTTCAGCTATTATTAATAATAGTCAAATTATTCGATTAGGAAGAAAGTAATTTCACTTTTTACCAATGTATGTAAGTAGCAACAACATTCATAATTAATAATTAAAAAACAATATTGCCAATTGTATAGAAATTTTAGTGTGATTTTAACTTTCATATTTCTTGGATAACTTTTTAAAATTAACTGATTTCTCTTCTTGCTGTTTACATTAAAGAGGTTTCAAAAGAGTTGCTCATTGTAATGAACTTTCCGTTTTTCTTATAATGCAGCTGACGCTCAAACAGATTTTCTTTTCTTTTTTTAAAACAGATTTTTTAAAAATTATTTAAATATTACAAACGATTTTTATATAATAAACACTTACATTTTTTTAAATAAATATTTCTTTTCAAATTTAAATTTTGTGGGAGGGGCAAGGGGGGGGGATACCACCCCCCTACCTCCTCCCAACCCCAATACAAGAAATTTGAAGTAAATTATGCGATTAATTCAAGAATTGCTCAAAAATTTCCTTAGATTATGCAAAGGCACATCTAACTTACGCAAATATTTATAGGAATTTGGGTAAAGTATAAACCACTG
This sequence comes from Cheiracanthium punctorium, assembly GCA_038373885.1. Taxonomy (NCBI): domain Eukaryota; kingdom Metazoa; phylum Arthropoda; class Arachnida; order Araneae; family Cheiracanthiidae; genus Cheiracanthium; species Cheiracanthium punctorium. Next base: position 203,365 of record JAWZYV010011915.1, on the reverse strand, counting down.
GGGACACCTGCAAGGCCCGATGACTATAGAGCTGGAGTTTCGGATAAGATATTGTTTTTCGGTTTCCCATCGGCGAAACTGCTCGTCTAGATCACTTCTATCCATGAATAAAAATTCATCCGCAGATAAACAAAAGTGCACTTTCCGCAGATAAACAAAAGTGCACTTGCCGATGACTGATTTCGTCGAGTCGATGAGTCACCGATGAGTCGATGAACGACCGAGCAGAAATCAAGCAGTCATTGCTACTAGGGACACCACCTGACTTTGATACTTAAAAATGAACTCTAATAGCTCTTTATATCAATTGTGTATTCTTATTTCTAATAAATTAATGGAAGTATTTCATTCATTTATAAATATTTATTTAAACAAGAAATATCAAAGGAATATCATGTTGAAATATTGCAATTTATTCAAAATTTAACTCTTGGAATAGCATTTGTATTTTTCAGAAAACATTGCTTTTTACATTGTGATAATTTTTCATGAAACTTTGTACACCCTCTAAAAAAAAATTCGAGTGCAAGAAAATTTTCGTACGTCAATTTCAAGCATGTTTCTTCATGAAAAGTGAGTAATCATTAACAAAACTGAAATGGGAAATTTGGCTCAAAGTCGGATACTTTATTGATTGTCTGTACACGCTACACACACTATGACAACAAACGTTTTCAGAGATCGAAATTCATTGTTTCTCTGAGTAGATGGCGCTTTTAGTTGGTTTATTTTTCTTATTTCTTCAGTTTTTTCTGAAAGAAATAAACTAAACGGAAACTTTCAGGGAAAAAAGTACAAATCTTAAAATTTGGGGACAAAATGAAAAAAAGATCTATATTTGTGGACTGTCCTCGAATTTCGAGGACGTATGGTCACCTTAGTTTAAACGAACGAGGCAGAATAGACCCCCATATTATTCTCTCCTTCACGACTGGAGAATTCGTAATTTCTGTGTTATTTCTAATTTTCCGTGTATTCCTAATTTCTGACAGACGCACTATTTCCGCAAAAGTGTGAGCAGTCAACTACTTTCAAATGACATCACATGAGCATGAGCTTGAAAGAGAATGACTCTGAACTCTACGAATGAGGAAACTCATTCCGAAGTCATGACATGAGCATCTCTGTTGACGAATGTAGAGATAGGCGGTTCGACTCATTTTACTGATTCGAATCTCAACTCACTCACTACTTCGATGATTCGAATCAGTGATTCGAATCTTGAATCAATAAAACAACTAAGGAAATTTTCCCTCTCTCTGCGCCGAAAGCCGTACTATTTAAACACCCTTCACCCATTCATCGGGTTTCTTCTCCGCTGAGTTCTCGGGCAGCTAGCATCTTTCTCTCCTTGTCGAGTAAAACTAGTGTTTAAACTGCCCGAAATGAAAATACAGGGGAGCTACGTATGACCCCCTGGGCCTGTAAGATTAAAAGGTTAAGTTTGGTGTCAAAGTATTCGAAATTATATGTATCGATGGGGGTGTACGTCGAGAATCAATAAAAACGCGCTCCGATGGATAGTTTCCGAGATATACGTTAATTAATTATGATAATTAGACTAATTAACCATGATTGAGGCATAAAAGGACTGCAAACATGTAGAAATTGGCTCTGGGATGGTTTCCAGACTTTGGAGATGCCGCCGGAGGAGGATAGTGTTTAAAATGCTCAAATTGAAAATATAGGGGAGCTTCGTATGACCCCCTGGGCCTGTAAGATTAAAAGGTTAATTTTGGTGTCAAAGCATTCGAAATTTTAAGTGTCGGTGGGGTGTTGAGTCTAGAGGGGGTCGAGAATCAATAAAAACGCGCTCCGGTGGATAGTTTCCGAGATATACGTTAATTAATTATGGTAATTAGACTAATAAACCATGGAGCTGTTTTTTCCGCGATCCGGAATCGTCATTAACGGAAAGAAAGCAGTAGCAAAAGCATCACAAGCTGGTATTGATCTCAGGATTTTCTTATCGCCGGCCTCAGAGGCGTAGCCAAGGGGGGGGGTTAGGGGGGGTCATAACCCCCATGAGGAATTTTTTGCCATACAATATGTATATTCTTCACTACATTATCACACACACGTATACATATATATGAGTTGCAGTAGTCATAACCCCCCCCTATGAAAAATTTCTGGCTACGCCCCTGGCCGGCCTGTATTTTTTACCTTTATCGAATTCGAGATTTCACTGAAATGAAAATGGGAATATCGGATATTTGATGTTGAAATAAAACCGATATGCCGATATTTATCGATTTTTGGCCCAGTCCTACTGAGGGGCTGCTGCCCCCCCCCCAAAAAATGGGACCCTTTACTTAGCTTACAATTGAACTTTATCTTTAAATTTGATACCCAGCCCACCCCGAAATAAAATCCTGGCTACGCCACTGTCAATAACACTAACTACGCCACTGCTTTAGACCCTATTTTGCATTTCTCTGAATTACGAAAGAAAATAAAATCATTCCCCTTAAACGACAAACAAGGTAAAAAAAATATCTTAAACGAAATCTGCAGCAATAAAGCGAAATGTTAGTTTGCTTACTACAAAGTCCTTTTGTGAGAGCGCTTAATACCGCCCCTGTATCCTTCATTAAAAGTGACAAGCACAATCCTAACTTTATTTCATTCTATTTCCCTTCACATGAAAACCCGCCACCATGTAAACTTAACGTTCCGTTTCTTTTCTTTTCTTTTCTTTTTTTTTTTTGAGGGTGAGGGCAGGGGGACATATATTGAAGTTAAAAGTAGAAAAGGGATGTTTCATTAAATTTTAAACAAATATTAAACCAGCCAGACAAGTTGGAAAGAGGGAGTCCCCCCGAAGGAAAAAGGTTTAAACAACTTTGAGACACCCCCCGCTCTTCCACGAGCATTGGCGTAAATTGGCATGTAATATTTGGATGGGGTGACAAAATGTTTCCGATTGTAGAAAATATCATTATTATAAATAGCTCTGATACTTGAATTTTCTTAATTTTTTTTCGGGGGGGGGGATTGACCCCTCTTGCCCTTAGGAAGTAACGCCTATGCCCCCCGTCAAAAGCAAACGATGTTCGACCCACTCCACACCCACAGACAAATAAAACTTTAAATCCGACCACCAACCAAGAAATGAATATATTGAAAGATTCGAAAAAAAAACTTCAATTAAATGAAACATCCTTTCAACTCTTTTCGACTCTGAGTCGATAGAAGATTCGAAAAACTAACGAATCTATACAATCACCCAAAACAGAGCGAAACACTGAATCAGTAAAGATTCGTTGCTGCACCAACTCAGTGACCAACTCACACCCACTCATTTGCAGTTTCAAATCATCTATCAACTCAGAGTCGTAAAGAGTCGAAAAGAGGAAAAGAGTTGAAAGAGTAAGGGAAAATCTCTGGGAACGGCAAAGGGAAAATAAGTTTTCCTTCCCTTCGCACTTGGAATGTATTTCCCCACAGTTGAGGGCTTGTGATTCGAATCAGTAGAGAGTGAGTGTAAAGACTGAGCCACTCAGTACCAAGATTCGAATCACTGATTCGACTCATCGAATCATTGGCCATCTCTAGACGAATGGAAAATAGTGAACTCGGCAGTTTGGGGTTTTGATGGGAGGTCTTTAAATCGCTCATGTGGCGTGTGACAGCTTAGCCAATATAAACATTGAAACTATGGCTCTCCGAAAAGTAAAAGGGAATCTTGAGCGTATTTTCGACAAAAATCTGACAGACTTAGTACGTGGGATAAGAAACAACAAAGATAATGAGGTTAGAAAAGTTGTGATTATTGATGATCTGATATATATTTATTGACTTTTATAATTGTATGGTTTTGTGAATATTTATTGAATTTATATCAATAACTTTGGTTATATTTTACAAATATTTTCTTTTGTGATGTTTACTTTTTTAATTTTCTTTAACTTCCATGTTTTAAATGAGGAGGGAAAAATCTTTCATATGCTTTGTTAAACATTTATTCTTCGTACTACAAATTTGTCAAAGTAACAGTGTGTTTTTAAAATACAATTCATAATAATAAGCAGAGTGAAATTCTTCATCATAAATAACTTCCTGACTTAGTAAAGATATTTCATTCTTCCTTTCTCAAAAGTTTCCATATTCTTTGGTTCTACTTATAATAAACTTATTTGTAACCATATTAGCTTCAGCTTTCTGTTCGATTGTGGAGGTTTAGTTCACGGAGCGTACCTTCCTACACGGAGCGTACAGTTTACAAATGCTCCGAATGAAGAGCTTCATAAGCTGTGCCTTTTTTCCCCTATGTAGTCTTCTCCACATATACTCGGCAAGGTACAAATCAAATTGACCAACCACCTTCCGAGTGCCTAGAAAAGACTGCTTGATTGCGTTCCACGTATGCCCCAGTTTCCTTGTCCTTGTAGGTCACTGACTGGTTTACCAAAAAGTGTATGAAACCTTCATCATCTAGGGTTTCATATGCTTTCCAGCAATCAGAGATCACTACAGAACCCAGAAGAATACGCCGCTTTATCACTTCCAGCAACACATCCTTACTTCTACTTTCAACCACCTCAAAAAAACATCTTGTACTCCCTCTTTCAACACCTCTAAACACCCATCTTCCTTTCACAGGCTTGCCCCTTTTATACTTCTGTCTTCCGAACTTACTCTCATCAATTTCAGCTACCACACCACTTCCACTCACACTAACACTATCAGACACAACAGCATCCATACAAACCTCTCGGCAAAAACTCATCCAATCAGTCACAGTCTTGTTACTCACACCCCTTTCAACCTTAATCAAACTAGCCCGCATTTGCTCAATCCATGCACACGTTATTAATAAAACCTCAATCATACTCAATTTCAATCCTTCAAACCAAGTACCCCCTCTCAAACTTCTTTTTACATGATGCCCATTCTTACCTCCAGGGTTGGGTTTTTGACATGACAAGTGTCAAAAACTGGTTTAAACCGTCAAAAACTAATCCATAAAAAAAAAGAGAACAATATGTTAACTAATTATGCAGTATATTTTCATTTTGCATTAAATTAAATACATAATTAAAGTTAATTATATTGAAAAATAATTATTATATTTTAAAATGCAGTTATTTCTCAACAAATGACAATTTTTGAGCTCATTAATAATTGCCTGTAGTGTGCATTTCTTTATATATATAAATAAATAAATACCATTTATAGGATAAAAATTTTAAAATTTAATTTATTCAGTAGTATATATTATATACATATAATTTGGAGGGAAAGTTAATATATAAATAATGTTCAGCAGTCTTTCAAAAATTTCAAACTGAAGTATGACTAAACATTTCCTGTAAAAGCAAATATTAAACTTATTTTGATTTAATCTAAATACCTAAATTGAAATGGTTTTAAGCAAAAAAAAATAACATAATAATTTCAGTCATTTAAATAAAATGAAATAAAGATAAACACCTTTAATTATCAGTATACTAAAGTTTCCCATTCAAAATAAAACCCCATTCAATATCGATTACCAATTTATTGAATGTAACCAATGTATTAAATATAATGCAGCATTGAAATTTATCACAAAATGGTATTGGTATTTGACATGTGAGAAACTTACAAGCCATGGAAGATTTTAAGGACAGTCCTAATTTTTGATGCAGCTAGATAATTTAGAATTTTAATGTTATAACAGAAGAATAATGTTTTGACTATATTAGATATGTAATAAAATACTTTTCCACTCTCTTTTCTGTTTCTAGACAACATGCTTGATAAAAAATGTATAAAAGATGTTTACAATATTTCTTAAAAGTTAATATTATAATATTTCACAATGTGTGCAATTTTGAAGAAATCAATTAGTATTTTTACTACAGTCAATATTTGTAGTAGATTAATAATCAATAACAATCAATAAATATTTGTAATTGTATTAAAATAAATTATATGTAATTTGCATGTATTTTAAAATGTAATATTTAAGGTTTTTAACATAGGGTTTTTGACGTGACAGTTTAAACCATGGTTAAAACCGTCAAAAACTTGCCAACCCTGCTTACCTCTCTTTCTACAAACCCATACATAGCCATCCTTACTATCGTTCCTTTTGCTCAACCTCGTATCCGAACCACATACACAACATACATACACATGGCTATTAAGCCTACACTCATACACCATTCAATAACCACTTTCGCTCCTTTTCCTTTCAAAGCACAAAAAAACTCCATATTCCACACATCCATACTAATGACAAAATTCCCTGAGATAAAGAGTCTGTTAAACAGAATCAAAACCACAAGGAAAATCAAACACAAACTTAATCCACTCTATCACCAGCCACAAACAACAATCGTCATTCAATTAGCACTGAATGAAAAGACCATACTTCAAACACCCCGAGTTTCTTTATGGTTACCAGTCTAAACAACCACGGGCAGGGTACTTCACTGCAGCTGGGCATTGCCAACGATGGCGCCAAATCAAACATGTAAACAAACATCAAAATGTAAACAGTACTGGATACAGAATATAGTCCCACATTTTTTTATGGTTGCCAGTCAAAACTACCACCGGCAGGGTACTTCACTCCCGCTGTGCATCGCCCATGATGGCCCCAGAATCAAATGATAGATATAAACATTGATATCTAAACAGTGCTGGATACGGAATATAGTCCTGTTTAGTTTTACTCTGTGGTTTGCTACAGTTTTCTAAACTTGCACCTGGCAGGGCAAATTTCATTGTTTACATTGAACAGACAGTGTGGATTTTAGAGCCTTGCAAATTTCGAATCTGTGGATTTTTGGGTCTTCTTCTGTAAATGAAAATTTGAGGTATGTGCTTTTGTGTTGGTTTAAATGTTTAATCCTTGCTTTACTGTATATTGGTTTACAGTTGAGCATTTTAATTGTTCTATGGTTCCATATTTTTATAAAAGTTTTAGTATGTTGTGTTATTTTTTATGAAATGGAAATTTTCAAGGTTTTAATAAGATGGATAATTTTATTCGATATATGGGTTTGCTGCCACTTTGCAGAAATCACATGCAGCTTTTAGGTTTAATATGAATCAATAGATGTGGATTTTTGAGTTGTTCGTGGTGAGTTTTGATTCTTTGATTTTACTAGTAGTGTAAATTTTGTGTGTTTCGAAAATTGCTTAGAGTCTCATGGGGGAGGAGGTAGTTGGTTTATTCTAGTGTTTTGCTATTGTTTTTAAACAGTGTTTTTGATATTTTATGAGAAATTTTGCTGTATATTTTTCTACAGAAATATATTTTTGGTATTTTTCATCTTTGGAAGAATTTTTTTTCAAACATATTCCATAATAAATCTCTTGCTCTAATTTACTCATATGCACACTAGTGTAATTTTTATAGACGCAAGCTAGTGTTTTCTTTATTGTGATTGTTTTGTATTGCATTTGAAATATGCATTCAAATGTTTTAAAAAAAGTGTTTGGATAAGTGTATTTTAGTTTCGGGCTTATTTTTCTTATATAACTATGTATGTTTGTTATGTTTGGTAAAAAAAAAAGTCACCAAGGGTAGACTTTGGCGACAAAATAAATAAATAAATAAATAAAAAAGTCACCAACTAAGCCTGCCCTCTAATGAAATTTTTTCCAAGAAAAATGACCAGAAAATTATCCAATATCATTTGAAGAGTCTGCTCTTCTCTGCATGATCTATAAACTACATAATTCATAAGGAATGTAGTGTTGCTATAATTTATTTCCAATATTCCATAATGAACAGCAACCATTATTTTTAAATAAATGTCATAAAATTTTAACTGAAATGTTAGAAGAAAGCACTCAGATGCAGTCTCTATTTCAATGGTTTAAACTAAATTTGTCTTAAAATCTCTTCCTTAATTGTACATTACTTCACATCTCTAACGTTGGATTGCAATACGTAGAATTAATAATAGTTTAAACTAAATTTGTCTCAAAAATCTCTTGCCCAATTATGCATTATTTCATATTTCTAATGTATCATTGCAACGTACGGGATTAATAAGTGTCATTAGAACATTATTTTATCTACATTTTTATTTTCCAAATAGTATGTTATCATTAATTTTGTTCTGTTACAGAACTTTGTTTTTCTAAAAATTTAAGGTATTCTTCTCCTAACTTTAAACCTTCATGAAATTGAATTTTTTTTTTTACTATCCAAGCTTTCATCGTCGTCAGAATTGCACATTTAACTGGATTTAAAACATTTTCAACGATTTCAGTGTCATCTAAATAATAAAAGTCCTGTCCTTCTTGGATCGACTCATCACTCCCGATGCATCTGCTGCCATGTTGAAATTTTGACAAAAACAACATTTTTATCTCTAACTGAAAATAAAACTTTTTATACAGTTCAAAAGATCTATAAAAAAAAATTAACCTTTTTTTAACTTGCAGCTACTTTCAACTCTAAATATCTACAGAGATATCATGCCTTGAAAAGTAAACAGAGAAGTGAAGACAGTTCATTCCTTGATTCTTTGAAAATAAATCACGGAACATAATCTTTCCCGTAGATTGATTAGATAATGTCATATACTGCTGAAAATACTCCTTTTGTATGACAAGCAATGCAAGGACAGTTTTATTTAATGTTTAAGTTCTATTTAACTGAAAAATTTGATAGATTTTGGGCAAATTTATTGAAAATGTGTAAAATTTTGTTTGCACAACACTTAAACACCTATTTGTAGGAATTCTTTTTCAGAAATTGGCTACATTCTTTGGGATGAGAAAAAGGTATTTGTTGTTGTTTGTGGAAGTCACTTTTTTTTTTTTCCCCATTGTTCTCACCCAAGTGTTTTTAAATGTTAATTGTGTGACATTTGTGAAATCCTATTTTTAAAAGTGTTTTGATGACAGCGTTTGTTTTAATTTTGAATTTGTTTAAACGAATGTATTTTGATTTCAACATTGTTGGATCATAACTTTTATTTTGATCGTTTTGGGACATTCATTTTATTTTTGTCATAAATCCATAAGCCTTTGTTTAATTTTGAAAATTTTAATTGAGTGTTTTAGATTGTTTTTGGTGACATATGTTTTTGTCATAAGTGTTTGTTTAATTTTGAATTCGTTACCAGATGGATTTTGATTTCAATGTTGTTGAATCATAGCTTTTATTTAGGTTAATTTGGTGTTGCTTAATTTGTTTTTGTCGTAAATCTATAATCACTAGCCGGCAAACCGTCACGCATCGCTGGCCCATGAAAATTCGCTTTAAAAAATTGCCAACCAGTAAGGTAGACTTCGTGCCCCTGTTAACTGTATCAGTCAGTCTAATGACTACGTCTATGATTTTATTTTTAAAAAATTGGAGTTGTGTTTCAACAACTCAATTCTGAACTTTAGAATTTCTTTCTGTTGAATCCAATATCTTAAGAAAACAGAAAGAAATTTCAGAGTTGAGTTGTTGAAACAGGACTTCAATTAAAAATAATAAAAATAAAATAGAAACATTTTTCGTCGCAAACACCGTTGCAAGGGAAATGTTGTGTGCTGTACAGTTTTCCAAAATTAAATAATTTTGGCATTATCATGAAATCCGACAGATTTCAAATGTTGAGCTTCAGGCATGAAATGGTTTTCATCCCATTCTTTCATTAACTCCTGCTTCATCCATGCTCACTTATTTGAGCGATAGATGACTGGGAAAACGTTTAACTCTTTTAAAAGCACGGGGTTGTTTATTCTTTCCTATCACAAGCAGTTTACATTTATGCTTTCCCACAGCGTTTGTACATGCAATAATTATCGATCTCTCTTTAGAATCTTTTATGCTAGTTGGGGCTTTTTTTCATCAAATGTGGCTAGTGTTTTTCGAGGTACATAATGCCAAAATAGTCCTGTTCTGTTGGCATTGAAAATCTGCTCTGGGGACAATATTTCATCGGCCAAGAGTTCCGCACACAAATTGTCCGACAAACAATTCAGCTGCTTCAGAGTCAGCGGAAGCTCTTTCACTGGAAATCTGCAGCTGCCATATTCCGTACTGAATTTTAAATTTCTTTAACCATCCTGTGGAATATGTGCAGTTAATTTTCAAATCCATATCGACATGAAATTGTTTGGCTTCAGCCATCAGCATAGGTCCTGTTAGCGGTTCTCCCTCGCTATGGTGCTGTCTCATCCATTCAATCATGACTTGAGTCAATCATGAGTCATAATTGTCTTTTTGTATGACGAATGACTTTTCTGTCATTCATTGTGATGGGTAAGTCTGAATAAGCAAAAAGGTTTAACAATTCCATTTTCTGTTTTTTCAAATCATAAACAGTTGACTTTCCTATTCCATGCACCTAACAGAGCTTCATCAACGGTGTGCCTTTGTCCATTTTTTGCAGAAATTCTACTTTTTGCTTAGTGGACAAAGAGACGTGTTTTCTCTTCGCCGATCCGGAAGGCATCTCGGAGTTAAAAATTCTTTTCCCCATATCCAGAAACTATTAACATGAGCAAGCAAATTTAAAGTGAGAAGCACTTAAATTTTTAACACTTCCAGAATGCAGCTTTGCTTATCACTATGTAGGAGTGCCTCCTAAAGAGTCTTTTGAAATTTATCGCATTCCTTTAGAAAACCAGTTGTCCAACATTCCATTCTACACAAACATGTTCTTAGACAGAAAGTGAGCAAAGATGGCCGACAGAGTCGTATTGGTGCATTCGGTGGGTGCAGCCATAGCTCGATGTCAGTGGGGAGGTTGGACCATGGACAGGTTAGGGTTACGTGCGAGGAAGGGGGGGGGGGCATGGAGAATTGAAATACCCGGCCCTTTTTCCTTCACATACACTAGAGCTAAGCTTATGTAAAAGACAGTACAGTCGGAAATCACACCTAAGAAAGAAGCAAAGGCTCTTTTTTTGGGGGGGGGAGGGGAGAGAAGGGGGAATAAAAAAAATTTTGAAGATAAAAAATGTCCAGATTATGGACCTTTCTGGTTATTGGACGTCCGGATTTCAGATTTCCTTCCGTATATATCAAAATATCAACGGCTGCAGAAGGACTTACTTTTTTGTTGCAGCCATTGATATTCTGAAATTTTTTCATGAAAAAAAAATAAAGGGAGAGTTCTGTTATTTTGAATTTAACTAAAAAAATAAAATAAAATTGTCTTGATACTTATGATATTGAATCTAACATCTTAATGAGTACATAAAACATATTCAATTTTTGATAAGGTTAAAAATTTGTTGCTAAATGAAAAAAAAAAAAAACTAGTATATTAATGTGTTATATATTATAAACAAATATAAAATGGAATATTTTATGTTATGTTTATGCCATACCCAAAAATATTTATCAACAGTGACTTTGTATTGAAAATATCAGATGTATATCAAAATATCTTACATTTAAAAAAATATCATGATATATACAGTTCCTGTTTGTTACACATTTCCCTCACAAGTAGAAATCCCCTGATAGTCCATTCACAAAAATACAACAAAATTATCAGGCAGTTACTTTTAAAAAACAAGCATGATTCCAGCATATTTATACTAAGTAATACACTTGAATTCAAAGCACAAACTTCAGCATCACATGCATCACTGCCCCCACTTATCCCCTAATTACACATGCTACTGTACTCAAAACATAGAATATGGAGCAGGTTTTATTATTACAGCCTTTATATTGAATTTTATTTTCATAATTGCTTGAATATTTTTTAAATCTCAACTCATTAAAACTTAATAGATAGTGAAAATGATTATTGTAGAGTCCATAACTAAATTTGAAAGAAATGTTTTGATAAAATATTGAAGGGAGACGTCTGATAAGTGCAAACAGGTCTTCTATTTTGCTTAAAGATTAATTTGATATTTCATTAAATGATCATCTATATTAGTTGCCAACTACTACGGATTCTCCATAGTTTCTGCAGATTTTTTTTTGAAAATTTGATTTACTACGGACTACGGAAAAAGTGTATATTTTTACAGGAATTCAAATGTAAATTCATTTATTCTATAGCATTTTTAACTACATTCTTTCAGTGATCCTAAAAAAAAAAAAAAAGCAAGATTTGTTGCACTACACTCAAAGTCTAAAACAAGCAATTATTGAATGCAATTGGCATGGAATTTGTTAGCAACGGCCTATGAAGAGAAAAAGTGTTCAGGCTGGACTGACTTTTCTGGAGCCTCTCCTCTTGCTCCCCCCTTTCTCATGCTTTATGCTTTTCTCTCTTCTGTTTTAGTTTTCAGGCCATGCTAACTGTGAAGTCTCATAGTAGATTCCATTCTAATGGAACAACGAAGTGTTTCTGTCTAGCGTATTTTTATGTTCTCGACAAAGCCGTATTTAAGGGTCCGGGGCATGCAGGCCTCCTCCGAAAATCTAAATTAGTTATTAAAAACATCTATTTTAAAGCATTTGTGTTAACTCTAGTTATACAGGGTGACCCAAAAAGATAGTAATGGGCTTTAATTCTTTATTTACTAGAAATAAGTGAGCAGTGTAAATTAAAAAATTGTTCAAAATAAGAATCTGTTAAGAAAAAAGGAGAGGAAATAAGAATCTGTTAAGAAAAAATTCTTCTAATTAATTTTCAAAAAGTTACACTTTTAAATTTGTGTACGACACCCCCCAAAACAAAATTCCCAATTAGTAAAATCTGCCCCATAGACTAATTAGGTGATGTACTAAATTTGAGCCTTTTATCATACGAAGTCGCAGAGATATCTTTAAAGAGAGATGATCGGGGACTATATATGATTTTGTGTGTAAATCTTTATTCTAAAAGGGGGGAAAAAAAGATTTTCTTTCATAATTTCTGTACGAATTCTGAAATGCTATCATTTGATGGGATTTTTTTCCCTTCAAGAGCCATTGAAAAGTGGTTTAAGTCAGTGTTATATTTATTTTCATATCTCTGACACTTTTTAAGGTATAGTTTTCAAATGTTATAGGTCACCTCTTTAGTGTATGGGGGGCACATTTTACTAATTGGGAATTGTTTCATATGGGAGTTGTATAAAAACTTAAAAAGTGTAACTCTTAGAAAGTGAACAAGAGGAATTTTTTCTTGACTTTATTTTGAACATTTTTTCAATTTACGCTTATCGCATTTTTTTTCCATTTACATTTTGTCCACTTATCTCTATGTAATACTTCTATAGATAAAGAATTAGTGCCCATTACCACCTTTTTGGGACACCCTGTATATATGTATGTATAATTCTATAAATATTTTTTTATAAAATTGAAGAATTATCTGCCTTGCCATGGGTTGCGATTTGTTTTCCTAAAATGTTTTGAATAAGGTATTATTAAGGTAAGTTTTTATTTATTTTTAATTGCGATCAGTTTTTAATAAGGTATAATTAAACTTTTATTTTTTCTCAAGCGATTAAAAAAAATTGCCTAGGCGACTGACTACGGATAAACATAAAAAATGCTGAAAATATTCACAATTACTACTGAAAAGTCTCATTGAGGGTTAGCATCTCTGTTAAGTGTATAAAAGTATTTCTTATTTAAATGATTTAACTTCTTAAAAATGAATATCTCTTTTCAGACTAAGTATATTGCACAATGTATTGAAGAAATAAAAGAAGAACTAAGGCAAGAAAATATATCAGTAAAATCCAATGCAGTAGCTAAATTGACTTATGTAAGTACAATTAAATTCACTTATGACTTATTTCTTTCATATTGATATGTAGTGGTATTAACAGAAATCAGTACTCTGATATTAACCCTTTCAGATCTGATTAAATAATTTCCCTTGGACAGATATGCATGTGCATTTTTATAAAAATAGAGATTGCATTTGTGCCTCAATAAATAAAATAAAAAATCCTGTTTATTTTATTTTTTTGGAAATGTACATAACTGTTTCCATCTTAAAATTATTGTTATTTTCTTTGTAATATTCTTTTAAAAATTGTGTCCTCAATTTTGTGTGTGTGTGTGTGTATGCTTCGTCTGAAAGGGTTAAAATATCTATTAATAGCTACTCTTTCAGTTTTTACATTCAAATATCTGGAAAGCTCAAGTAACCAGAAAATAATTACAGCTCCCATCTTTCCCTCCCTCACCCCACCTATCTCCTTGTCACTCTTGAAAAAGAGCATCCTGTACTAACCCAAAGATTGATTTATTCATATAGTGACAGACAGCTGTCCAAACAGAACTAGAATGGAGATAGGAGAGTCACTTATTTCGTGAATCGCAGTGGTGTAAAAAAAAAATAACATTATTTTATAAATGTACCAAAAGCGAGTATGAAAACTGGTAGGGGGAACAAAATTTGATATACTCAGCAGCTATAGCTTAAAATGAAAACAAATAATAAATTACAAGCAGAATCGCTAGTTACTCATTGTTTAAAGAGTGCATTGTGACCTACTTTTTCTTCCCTTACATTCCAGATTCAAGACTGTTATCTCAGTAATAAGAAGGAAAGTAAAAAGGGGTGGTGTGGGGGACAGAGACAGAAAGTAACATACTCTTTCAATTTATTTATTTTTTAATCATCCCCTTAATCTGGAGGAGTGAAAGCATTTAAGCTTTACATATATTGGTATGTGTTATTTTAAAAATTTTATTTTTTCTTTCAATGATGCAAAATTAGTATTATTTCTTCTTTAAGATGGTTTAGATATAATATAGATATCTATTAGAATTCTAAAACATTGAATCAGATCCCCCTCCCTCCCCAAATGCCTTTGCTAGCAAGCAAACATAATTTTCGTTTCTTTTAATTCTTGTAATTTTTTTTTTTTTTTTACAAGCTCATCATTCTGGAATTTTCATGTATCCAGCATCATGTTTCCCATGCTTTTTAGATCAAGTTTTTACTGTATATGGTGTGCCCAAAATTATTTTAAAATATTAAATGTGACATTCTTAAAAAAAATTTGAAAACCAGTGTTATCTGGTAAAGCACCATGTCATAAGCATCTGGTGTGGCATAGCTGTATTACAATTGTATCAAGGTTACTAAGATTTTAAATCTTCTGCCTAATGACACTTATATAACTAAACATTGAAAACTTTTCTTATAATAGTTTATAACAAATTCCAGAATGTGCGGATTGTTTCTTATGCATCCTTTAAAGTGATATCTGTATGTTGAAATGAAGCTGCAGATTATCCCATATTATCCTATGGAAAGGGGGAGGATTTCTTTCATAGCATTCATAGTTGATATTTCATCTTTGTTTTTTTCTCCTCCAATTAGCTAGTGACATGATGCATAATGTGCCTTTTCTGAAATTTTATTTTCAGCCAGTAACACACACACACATTCAGTGAATATTTATAAAAATGGTTCTACAAATTTCAACTGAATATTTAATATATTGGCAAGAAAAATATCAAAAATACAGAAAAGCCAGATTATGCATCCTGCTTAGATCAACAGTAGTTAGATTTTTTTTTTTTTTTGAAAAAGTGGTAAAATATTAATAACTGTGTATACAAGAGTGAAATAGTGTTTCCCATAGGATAGCATAGAGTTTGCAGCTTTGTTTTTAGTGTTTGGATGTTGCCTTAAATGAGATGAACATTTATTTAGATTTCTACTATCTTGGATTGAACAAACTCAAAATCAGTGGCTTTGATTGTTTGAAGTTTGATAGTTTTCTTCATGTGTAATATGAAGATTTTTAAATGTCCTTCACTAAGGTTCATATGCCACATGCAGATAATTAATTTTTCAGGATCTCAAAGCTATTTCTTCAAAATAAAGGAAACTGCCCTTTTCAACTGACAGAGATTCTTATATTCAGTGCATATGTATTTTTTTTTTGTGTGTGTGTGTGTGTGTGTGTTTTACCTTACTTGTTATAAACAGGTAACTGATTTGGATAATTTAATATTCAATTCAGGTAGATTCCAAGGTGGCCTCATATTTTATGATGTGAAATACTATTTTTTAGAAAATTGGTACAGCCATGCTTATAAAATTTCCAAGCAATGTTTTTAGTGAAATGTAATTTAATATATTTAATAGTTTTTTACCTTGAATTTCAGTTACAAATGCTGGGCTATGATATTAGCTGGGCTGCTTTTAATATAATTGAAGTAATGAGTTCAACAAAATTTACTTTTAAGGTAAGTTTTAATTGTTTTTAAGTAATATATCAATTTAAATTTAGCTGAAAGCAGTTTTGCATCAACATGAAGTTTTTTTCACTTACAGCACATATGGGCAACCTACTGCCCGCGGGCCAGATGTGGCCTGTCAAGGCTTTTTATTCGGCCTGCGGAACGTATCAAAATCCCGTATAAAACATATAAACCATAACTACGACTCGCGACTTCACAAACATCCTAAAGTTTGGCCCGCAACTTTTCAAAGGTTGCCCATACCTGACTTACAATGTTGATTAGAAAGGCTTTAAGTTAACATATAACAAAGTTTGGTCAGTTCTTTTCTTATTTTGTTATTTTACATGCACTTTTAATTTTAATGTCTTCAACCTAATATTTGAATTGCAGTGAACTCTCACTTTTTTTTACACACATGCAAATTTTTTGTGTATATCTGAGACATGAATTTTCCAGTGTATGAAAAATCTGAAAATATTGATGCAAATCTCTCTCTTATCTTTGTAATTTTCAGTTGTTCTTGATTCTGAATCTAGCTGTTTAAAAATATAAATGTGATAGGTTTTTCTTTATTTCTTGTAAATAAGAAATATTTTTAAAAAAATGTGTTGATAATAAAAAGCACCGAATGATAAATAGCATTTGTTAAACCTAACAGTGATTCCTTCAAAAATGAAATCCTTTTACCTAAAAAAATGTTACTCTTAACACGTTAAGGCAACTGCAATTTATTTTTATTTCACAGGCTGAGAATAAAATAATCTTATTAACAGATCATAAAGTACAAATTATTTTTTAGTACAGAAAGCAGGGGTGCGAATGCTGCGGCAATTGCACCATACTGTGCCAAAATTTAAAACCTATGCCATGCTGCTACAAAGAGCTTTATTGTACGATTCTGTACCAAAAAAACAAAAAGCTACTGGCTCATTACAAACTGCCTCAAAAAGAGTACAAACTCTCCATACGTTATCTTTGTACACTCACACAGCTGGCTGCTTGTACACCATTTGGTAAAACAATACAATTGGTCCATGCCCACAGAGTGTAGGAGGGAGAAAAATGTCTTTATCATCGTTTTTTTCATTCATATAGCCAGCGACAGGTACGTAGAACTTCAACACGCAAAAAAAGTTTGCTCCATTTTAGAGAACCAAGTGCTGTTTTGTTCGTTCCATGTAGCTGGAAAATGTTGAAAGGTAAGAATATTATCAATATTTACTTGATTTTATTCGTAGATATAGAAAATAAAAAAGTTTCTTTCTTTTTTAAAATAAATTTTGCTAATATGCTAAAGCTAGTTAAGATTTTCATTTCTCTATTTTAGTAACATTGTTTCTCATTATTTTGTAAGTTTTGTTTCATTTTAATATTTGGATTTTCAAAAAATTGAAAAGATTTCCATTATGGAGAATCAAATAGTTAAGAAGCATGAATTAAAACTGACTAGATCTTGACGATATCAGAACATGTTGAGGACAAAGTTGAAGTCATTCTAAAATTCTTCAGACTTTGAATATTATTTTTTTAATTTTAAAAAAGATATTAAAAAATAACACAAAGAGTGATGATCAAATGCATAAAAATTAACCCGGAAAAACATATGTTATTCCCAGATACACGAGCATGCTTGCTGGGCTGATTGTTTTTACAGTACATTAAAAACTTCGGCTATTCACTTAAAAAATAATTGGTAAATTGACACTAAAACATCTTAGATTATTAATTGTCTATTTAGAAATATTTAATTTTCTTTTAACTGTTATTTATAAGATTAAAAATTGAATCTATGACTTCCATGTACATTGATGGAAAAGGAAACTTATAGTTAATCTAAAAAGTATATCTTGCATTTCATGCACTTTTCTTGTAAACAAAATATAAAAGCTTGTGTGCCTGTCAGGCAGGTTGTTCTACAGTCAAACCTCATTAACTCAAAACCAAAGGGGTTGCGGCAATTGTGTTAACTGAATCAATGTCATATTATCCTATTAAAAAAAAAAAAAAAAAAAAAAAGAATTGTATTTTGGCCGGACCAAGCATATATTTCATGTAAACGGGTATTTCATCTTAAGCAATATCATGTTAATGAGGATTGACTGTATTTTGTCCAGGGTGGGGGGAAAAAAACTTTCCAGACACTTTCCAAACAAACTTTTCAAAAACTTGTGCTCTTGTTTTTTTTTTAAATTCAGATTTTCAATTGTTCCAGTTTTGGATTTTGGTTTGTATTCTGATTAAAATTCAGAGCAAAACTTACTTGTTTGTTGTCATTATTGTATGTAGCATAGGATTAATTTTTGAATGAAAAGAATGTGTTGTAATGTTTTTTCATTATTTACTGAGATTTTTAGTTATTGTTTCAGTTTTTGAGTTTGGTTCTGATTCAAGCTTGGAACAAAACTGATATAGTATGTGGTATTGGATTCGTTTTTAAATGAGAACGAAATAAATTTTCATCTTTTACAAAAAGTTTTAGAATTTATAATTCAAAGTATAATATTCTTTAATAATTTAATAAATATTTTTTAAGTTAAAATTTTGCATCGCTTTTCTTTATGTAGTTAATTGATTTTTAGCATTTATTTTCTCCAAATAAGTGTTCATTTTAAAAATATTTAATGTTAATAGTATATTTAAAAAAATTAATTTTTGTTAAACCTGCATAAATTTAAATATAGTGTGACAAGATAGTTAAAAATAGGCTTGATAAAATCAAGAGTAGAATTTTCTTTTTTGTTCCTTGAAGATGTGTGTTTGTGTGACTACTGTTTAATTAGAATATTTGAAAACCTTACTGTGTATTAAAAAAAAAAATAATAATATAAAGTATTTATACAAATAATGTGTATTGAAAATACCTGTATATTATATATTAGTTTATTTCAGACTACTCAAGAGTAAAATTTTGGGTTTTTTTTTGGGGGGGGGGTATTAGAAACTTTTCAGAAATACAATTTTTTTTCAAGGGTGGGGGGAGGGGGGTATGGTGTGGGAACCAATTTGTTTCTTTTGTACAGTGCCCACAATTGCCTTGATTGAGTTCTGGGATAGGTTTCTGCATGTAGCATTCGATGCATTCTTAAATTTTTTCTGTTTTATTTTAGAGAGGTCTACCACATTTAATCCTGCTGTACTGGAAGAAGTTGATGTGAATGGAGGTGTAATTGGAAACTGGTGCTCTGTTGAAACCACACCCCAAGTAGCACATTGTAGAGTGTGTAACTCTGTAATTAACTGTAAACAACATGGAGTGTCAGCAGTTAAGCAACATGCTTCTGGTAAAAAGCATGTACAGTTGTGTTCTAAATTATGTGATAGTTCTGGAGCTTTAAAAGACATGCCAGCAGCAGAAACTTTCCATTGATTTGTGGAGTAAAAATGTTAACATTGCAAATCAAAACAAAGACAATGTTCTTGTCGTAGAAACTATGTTTGCATTTATGATTGCTGAAGAAAATATTCCGTACTCATTTGCTGATGTAGCCACAGTTTTTCCTAGAATATTTCCAGATTCTAGAATTGCAAAAGAATTTTCATGTAGTAGAAAAAAACTTTCTTATATGATCTCTGATGGAATTGGACCTCATTTCAAGAATGAAATGATATTGGATATTCTAAAATCTAATGCATTTTTTACTATCCAAATCGATGAAACACCCGTTACAGAAGAGAATTCAGCAGCTAGATGTTATCATCAGATATTATAGTGAGAAATATAGGAAAGTGATAGTAGATCATTTGGAGTCCTTTTTTATAGGACATAGCACTTCAGGAGATTTATTAAATTATGTTGATGCAGCCTCGTCAGGTCTCCCATCTGAAAAGTTAATGAGCTTTTACAGTGATGGCCCCCAATGTTATGAAGTCATTAAGAACTAAATTTCTGAAAGATTACTAATCCTCAGCTGTTAGATGTAGGTGAATGCTCCCTACTTAAAGTGCATCATGCCTTTTCTGCTGCATTAAATGCTTTTGGAAGTGATGTCGAAAATTTAATAATGGATATGTATTATTTTTTAAGATCTGCATCTCAAAGTTCCGATTTTAGAGATTTGTAAATGCAAATGGATATAGCACAGCATCTATTTACCAGGCATGTCAGTAGCCAGTGGTAACCCGTAACCAGTCACTTTTGCATTTCATTGGGCAATTACCTGCTTTAAAAACCTTTTTTGATAAAGAAAGTGGAAGATTTAATTTGAGAGAAACAGAATGCTGGCATAAACTCCATCTAGCTTTTAATGATAAAACCATTTATGGAAAAGCATTATTTTCCCAAAATTCATCTGAATTATTTTCTGAGTTCTTAACCCTATTCCAAAAAGAGGAACCACTGATTCATCTGTTATATGATGAACTTGTAAACCTTTTGGAGAAAGTTCTTTGCAGATTTTTGAAACAAAGTGCTTTCCAAGAGAAAAAAGGTGAAGAGTTGAGGGAAATTGACATAGAAAAAGGAGAAAACTGGCTAAAGGAACCAGAAGTAGGAGGCGATACTGTGATTGAAATGGCATATTGGACAGTTGCTGAAAAGAACGAATTCTTTTTAGGTGCCAGGGCTTCTTACATAAAATGCTTATAATCTCAAATAAAATCTTTGCCTCTTGAGCATACATTTTGGCTAGACTTAAAGCACTGCATCTTTTATTTCACTATGAACAATCCTTACTGTCTTGCATTAAACATTTAGCTTCTGCAATACCCTCTGTAATACCATCTTCTGCTACATCTAGCATTGCAGATGAATGGATTGTTTATCAGCCAGATTCGGCATGTAGTACCAGTATGTCATCAGAGCGAATTGATGATTACTGGACAAAAATATTTGCTGAGAGGGATTTCTCAATAAATTTGAAAGATTGCCACCTGCCAATATTAATAAAGGCCTTGTTAAGTTTAGCCCATGGAAATGCAGACTGTGATAGTGGGTTTAGCGTAAACAAAAATATGATTGAATCAAGAAGCTCTCTTTGTGCAGTCAGTGTTAATGACTTGCACCAGGCAAGTCTGAAGTTAAGAAATGTGGAGGTGTAACAAAAATTATTATAACACCTGAACTATTAACATTTGTTAAAAATGCATCGCAACATTACAAACAAAGGTTGCAGTGTGAACAAAATCATAAAGAGTCACAAAAAAGGGAAATTGAACTTGATGCAGGTTTAAATTAACTGAAGGAAGAAGCCATCCTTTAAAGAGAAAGGATTGAAGCCATGCAACTCATGTTAAAGCAAATTCGAAAAAACTAAGATGATGGGCTTGAAAAAATAATCACTTGCTAGTGTTGAATGTGGCAAAATATTGTTAAAGGAATCCAATGAAAAGCCTTGAAGAAAACACCAAGCAGCATAACATAATTATGTAAACAGTAATGTAGATAAAAAGAGAAAAGTTTAATAAAAGAATTTTGCAAAAGTTATTCTTTTTTCATTTAATTTTTATTACTAGTCTGGTGTTAAAAATTATTTTTATCTTTGAATTGCAGCTACTAATTACTACCATATAGATTAAGATAAGTTTGTATTTTTCATTTTTATGCTCATTTATTTAATGAGCGGGGGGGGGGGGTGTTCTTCATGTGAGTGAAGTTTAATACTGTCAAACTTAACTGTAAACTTGGCTACAGTTGTATTTTTCTATCGATAGCTTAAGAAATGCTATTTGCTCCAATTTGTTGCTTCTCTGCTCCAAATCTTCAATATTTGATGCTCCAAATTGACCTTACTCTATTCCCACCCCTGAGGAAGATGTAACTGATGAAAAATCATAATACAATTTACAAACCTGATTCAGAATACATCCTCAATCCTTTTATATGGCTCAGCCTTTCTAATTGTACTTACAGAACAGCCACACAAGTTTGAGATATTGGAACTTGTTATTTGAGCTCTGAGCTGCTGGGGAGAGGGAAGCAGCTGTCTTCCTGGAAGATGGCGTGCCCTGACACGATCATGGACGTGATAAAGAAGAAAATAGCACTCATTCTACCAGGCAACTCTCTTCTTCCTATCCTTCCTCCAGTTTTGGAGTTACCGCTGTAGGAGCCAGTTTTGGAGGTTACCACTGTAGGTGTAGTTGACAATGATGCTGAGTAAGCAGAGGCATACGAATGGGACATCTGCTCCGCAGTCCCAAATCCAACAGTATCTATTTAATCATATGTTCCCAGATACTTGTACTTGGACCTGCATTGCATTGGGATGTCAGCTGAGCTACTGTCTGCCACTAATTTTGCTGTACTAGGCGGGACAGTCTCCAACCTCCTCTTTCTTTGATGATGCGAGGACACCCGATATCTTGGCATCTATTGCTGATTTCGCTGTCATTTATCCATTTTTTATAAATACTAACAATGATAGATCGTGAACAACTGACCAGTCGTGCAGTTTCAGAGATACTTGTTCAGAGTCTTTGGGCCATTACAATCTGTCTTCTATCAAATTTGCTTAGATCAACGGCCTTTCCCATCACTCACAAACATCAGTGCAAGAATGATTCCCTACCTTCCAGCAACAGTTAAATACCTTTCCCACTTAATTACATGCTCTCTATGTCATCCAGACAAGTTCATTGAAAAATGTGTGGGTGGTCATAATATAATGGCTCTTCGGTGCATATTACACAAAATAGTTTTGCTCATACATTCAGCTCCCAAAAATCTGCAATCTCCAGAAATCTCACGCATACAAATGTACTACCAGTAAAACTGGTAGTTAACTAAGATCGAAATTTAACAGCGAATGTGATGTTATTTGTCATCATGGTGAATTATTTGGTACTTATCCATTATACGGATGCCAGCCAAATTTGGCAATTTTTTTTATCACCAAGTAGCTATGATGTTTTATTGGCAATTTTTTTCTTGTTGCCAAGTAGCTACAATGTTTTTTTTGGGCAATTTTTTTTTTGTTGCTAAATACCTATGGGATATTTATTTCACATATGGCATTTTTAATGCCCTGAAAGCAAGCATTTTAACACAAATTACAGAGTTTAAAATATAAAAAAACTGACTCACCATTACATACGCCAAAATTTAATGGACATTAAATCCTCATACCAGCAATAAATGAAACGTGATGCTGTTGTAAAACTAAAACAATAATTTTCAAACCAGTTTCCAATTCAAATGCTGATGCAACATCTACAAGACCACAATTTCCTTTTATAACAATACAGCAATTAAAATACCTACAGGAAATTTTTTTGGCCACGTTAATTTATTTGCCAAGCATCTACAAGGAATTTTTTCCTCCTATACTCAATGCATTCAGCATTTTCTATAACCTGAAAGCATAAAATACAGTTCTACACAAAATACACAAAAATATTGCAAAACGTACTCACATTTTCTGCTTTTTCTTGCAAGTTTTTACAAACATCAGTAGATCACACATACAATAAATACAAATCTTTACGGCATTTTAAACCTTATTTATTAATTTTCAAACCAATTACCACTTTGAATTCAAATGCTTCAATGTGGCAGTAACATTTCATGTTTCTCAAAAAACTTGTCAGAAAAATAAGAGCTGTCTGGCAAAATTGCTGGGAGCACTATTTAGCCATTAGAGCTTGATGGCACTCGTTTTTTTAAAATGATAGTGCGTCCAGATGATAAATGAGCATTCTTTCTTTACAAAACCCCTCCTTCAACAACTCTGACAAAACTTTGTTGTATCTTTCTCATTCGTCTTTCCATGAATTCATATTTTTAAAAAAATTAAACCAATATTCACAAAAACTAATATAAATATCGCAATGCATGTTAAACCTTATAGAAGAATACAAAAACATAATTGCAGAAGCATACAAAACAGACACAATCCTCTTTTGTTTACCCATTCAAATACATGCTCAGGACCTATGCATGATCAAGCAAGGTTTCTAGAAAAAAAGGTTGCCAAGTTTCGCCCTTCAGTACCAGTGAAAATCACCAAATTTGGCTGGCATCCGTATAAGGGATAAATACGAATTATTTTTATGTTAGCAAATTGTTGATTTTCCATACTTTATTTCTTTTTTTTTTTCTTTGATAATAACTATTAGGAATTTTGGTAGTTAAGCCTTTCACACAACAAAGCCAGTGTAGTTAATGTGTGCCACAATTTATGGCCATTTCTATACATCGACACTCAAAATTATGACTATGAGTGGTCTGGATTTAGGAGAAATTCTGCAAAGGACAGGGCAAGGGAGTTACTTATGCCAAGAAGAAATTTGAAGTTAAATCACTGTATGAAGATCACTGTAGATTGGATCCTCAAAGGGGATGAACATGCCAAATGACAAACAAAGAAATCATTCAGTATTTTGAAAGTAAATTAGGTTCAACAAATGAAGATCCTGACTCAGATTCTGATGCAGAAACTGATAAAATTCTCCTTGATTAGGGGTTAGAATTAGGGGAGAAAAAGTTGAAATTCCTGGCACAACAGAAATGTGCTACTGACCAGGAAGTTGTAGTGTTGTACAATGCTCAAAAAAGGCTCTGATTAGAGAATCCTAAGATTTTAAATCAAAGAACATTAACACAAATGTTTGAAAATAAATAATTTAGGTGAAAATTTCATTTGTTGCTCCGTATTTTTCAAAATTTTTAGTTTGTGTATTCTTAAATAAATGTTTTTTTTTATGAAATTTAGATTTTTATGGTAAATATACTCTGCTCTAAATTTCTCCTGAAATCTGCACTAACCCTTCCCCTATGATGTGCAGATTTCTGGGAGTCCACTGTACATGATTTTAGTGACCACATCAATATATTGTTATATGTGCAGTAATCTGGGAGTAATTTTTAGCATTAATGGTGCTGAATAATTTAATCTTTACATTTATAAAATAAAATTTTCAGAACTCTGAAATTCCATTTGGTTGGAATATTTCATCCCATACAGTGCACATGTGGGCAGTAACCTGGCAATGTTATATTTTTGATGAAATGTAACATTGCTACCAATGTGTGTGCTGTATGGGATGCTTTTAATTTTTAATTTGTGAGGGAAAAAATGTAAAATGTTATATTTCTCTTTTGTGGTTAGTTGTATTTCTATTCTAATTCGAAATATCACTCACAGAAAAGAAAAGAATTGCAAATGTAAAAGAACACAGATTTTTAATAATTAAGTTTCTTAAAAGGTGGAGTTATAAAAGATATATGGTTTTAAAGTAGAAGAATGAAATTACTTTAAACTGATTAAGTGTTCCTTATAATTCTTCGAATTAAAATCCATCACATTAAAAAAAGTATTCAAGTACATTGATAAAATTTGAGACACCCAGATTTTTATTATTGATCTTTATTAGCTTCAGTATAATTAAATACTGCTATCATTTTTTTTTTTTTTTTAATTTAGCGAATTGGATACTTGGCAGCATCACAAAGTTTTCATGAAGAGACTGAAGTTTTAATGCTTACTACTAACATGATTAGAAAGGTATGTTTCTTTTCTTAGCTTTGATTTGATTATATGTCAATGTATGATTATCAGAATTTAGTTTACATACACAGTATATATATGTGTGTGTGTACATTCATTTGTTAATTTTGCATAATCTACTAGTTGCAGAACTAGACTAGTCAGGTAATTTTATTTTGACAGAGAAAGTTAAAAAATTTTGACTAAAACCCTGAAAAATAATCATTATTTAACCTGGAAAACATTTAGAAGTCCATATTTATAAATAATTATCTGTTTTTGTGAAATGCTTAAAATATTATTTGTTATAAGCGTGCAAAAAGGGTTACTGATGATAGATATTTACATGACAGTTGTAAATTATATATATATATATATGTAATGTATAAAAAGATAGTTTGGGTTTTACTAGTTTGGGTATTGTTCAAGCGGGTACTTTCACTCTAAGTTTTGCTTTCCTGTCATACTTGCCACGCACGCTCTGGGGCTATGTTTTATTTCTTTAGTTAATTACTAGACATCAGGCCGTCGATTCTGAGTTCTTTAGAGTGTACACGTGTCCCCATGCCTTTGTAATGCCAGATGCAGGTTATGTTCATAAATGTATGTAATTCGATGAGAGATAAGAGAGAGGCGGAGTTATGTCCTAACAAACCACGTGGTATGATAAGCGTAAATACCACTGCACCTTGAAAATCCAGAGACTTCTGTCACTAGAACTGCTTGATTAATCCACGTGGATTTTCGTACCCGCCTCCCCTCCCCTCTTCTCACTCTATACTATAACTTAAATGTAATGTTCAATAAACCATTTTACCTGCCTTAACTCTGGAACTTTACTGGAATATCTGACGTCTCATATATATGTCACAACAATGCAGTATGGAATTTTATCAAAACAGTTCTAGAAAATGTGGAGAAGTCAGAGAATTTTGTTTCAGTTTTTAAGTGGCAACTATGTTTTGTGACGGAACTGAACTTGCTTTTTGATGGAAGAAAACTTGCTAAATGTATAAGTAGACTTAATGAAAAATTATTTCCTGATTTAATTAGTAAAATAAATATTTTTTGCAACTTTAACAAATTAAGAAAGTAATATTTTATTATGTTTTTTTAGGATCTCAATAGTCAAAATATGTATGATGCTGGAACTGCCATGAGTGGCTTTGCATGTTTTGTTACTCCGGATCTTGCCCGTGACCTTTCTAATGATGTAATGACATTGGTAAGGTACTTAAATGTCTCATAGAAACTTTATAAAATATATTGAGAGTTTATTTCTCTTAGTGTGTGTAGTTAGAAATCTTTGCACATCCAGGCCTTAATACAAATTTCTATTTTTATAGTGGGGGAGGCCTTTGAACTTTTTTCTTTGTGGCCAAATTGGGTCTTGACTTAATTATGACCTGCAGCTACTAAGTGCAATGCAAATAATAGCTAAATAACAGTTAGGAGATGGGATATATATATTAAAGGTCCTAAAATCCAGCTGTTAAATGTATGTTAATTTAACTATTGATGTATCTTACATGCATTTGACATATAAATTGAAAATGTAGTGTTTTTTAATGTTATCAAACTGCATTTTTATGGTGTCATTTTTAATTAGGCAAGTATTGATACCATTTCTTCCCACCTTCGGGGATAATGGGGTGTAGTACAAATGTAACCATATATTTTTTATTTAAAATTATTTTAATGCTATGAATGAAATAAAAAGCACTCAATTCAATGTATTCTTAAATATACTAAAAGAAAATGCACCAAAAAGGATTATTTCCCAAAATATTCTGCTGAAGAAATTATGTCGAGGATTATCAAATGTGACAAGTTCACTCAGTATGTGACAAATGTTACTTGGTTCCACCATATTAATTTCTGGCAATAAACAGTAAATTAAAATATCAGTTTGATTGATTATAACTATTTTTTACTGAAGGAAATTTTTCAGAAATATTTACTAAAGAAGAAATAGAAATGTCAGTATCATCTAGAACTTCGCTAAGTCTAACCGTACCAAGCCTCAAAATGGTACGGGGGTTATGTCACTGAAAATGATAGACGGACGAAGTGTGAAGGTCCCAGGTTCAGGTCTCATCTCATGTCTGTCGATCTAACGGTCTGGAGTTTTGGTACATTTTCTTCAGATGTAACATAAATATGCGTTAGAACCCCTTAGAAAGTCCTCCTCCTAAGACATCCCCCATCCTTGGCAGATCCCCCTAAAGTAGCATTCTCATAATCATACAAACAAACAAGTCTAACCATACCACCATATTACCCTGCATCAGAAAGAAAAAAAAATGAAAATATAAATTATAATTTTATTCTTATCTTTTTTATGTAATCCAGTTCTCTTGAAGTCTCTCTTCTAATACGCATCAAAATATAAATGCTTTATCTGATTACAAGGAATCTAAAAGAAAGTTTTTCAGTATCACTTGTTAACAGGCAGTATGTGTAGAGCAGAAACAGTAAGGTTTACATACATTAACGTTGAAAGATCTTAAGAATATGACAAGTATATCTAATGAAGTTTTAAAATATATCTCCAAAGAGGGAAAAAGAAAAAAATCTAAATTTTTATGGTGATGAAAAAGAGTATTTTTCAATACACCCCCATTTTCTTCCTATACCACCAATTTCCTACCACCTGACCTTACTTTATACTTTTATGTATAAATTTATATGTATATTATAAACAGATACATTCGCCCTCGTTTATCGTGGTTAATCAGTTCCAGACTCTACCGCAGTGAGTGAATTTCTGCGAAGTAGGATTCTTTATCAGGGTGTCTACCGCTCCGGAAAGTCTGGAAAAAGCCGGGAAATTGGAAAATGGGTCCAGAAAATTCACAAAAAGAATCAATTCTTTTTTTTGTGCCCTTTTTTTTTTACGCTTTCTGTCTAATTGTCAGACTGGAAACCGAAAGCAACTGCAATGTATTTTTCGGACCGTGAAAGCATCAAGCGATGCGTTTGTATAAGGAGGGAAAAATGGGGGCTCATCAATCGTGACGGGAGGGTAAAAGACAAATTAGCTTATTTGGTAATTTATGGCTTAGGACCGTATTTCCAAGAA
Organism: Cheiracanthium punctorium; assembly: GCA_038373885.1. Lineage (NCBI taxonomy): Eukaryota > Metazoa > Arthropoda > Arachnida > Araneae > Cheiracanthiidae > Cheiracanthium > Cheiracanthium punctorium. Next base: position 174,807 of record JAWZYV010011915.1, on the reverse strand, counting down.
CAGTTAATTCTATCAGAAAGTGCGACTACTTCTGTTTTTCAGTTGATGAAAGCTTAATCCTGTATACTTCAGTTAAAATTGATTTCAAGAAGTTGTACAAAATATGCAAATATAAAGACAAGGGAGGGGGCATTGTGCAATTTCCCAAAGTAAAATGCACTGGTCAGGAATTTTTTTCCCGGGACCGAGTCAGGAAATTGACTTTCAGAAATTTGGTAGACACCCTGTTTATATATAAATTGAATATTTTCATAGAGCATAGAAAACCTGTTTATGACCTTCTAAATACATTTTTTAACATTATTAGAGCCCTCTAGACATGAAATCACTCCCTTTAGTCACCTTTACACTCGTATTACCCAATATATTAGGCAAAATAAGAGAAAATAAGACATTAGACATTACTAATATCATATTATTATTGTACATTTAATTACACACAACCACTAACCTATGAAAATAGGGCAACTTATTCAATGATGAATTGATGAAGATGAAGAGATGTAATACACAGCAAAGAAGAGCAAGGTTACTGCACCTCTGGAGGCACGACCTCAGTAGGAGAGTCTTCAGATGGTGCAGTATCTTCAGCAGGTCATTGTCTTCTTCCGCTGAAGGAGTACTAGGTGTAGGCAGTCGGTGTCTGGGTGCGTGGCTGAAGAACATCATGATAGGCAGTTGCTGGCACTCTCTTTTCATATGCGTGAGTAGGCTTTTGTAGGGTTCCATCGCTCCATCAAGTGCATTCCGGAACTGCAATGCACACATCATTTATGGGTCCCATTCACCAATCATGTCTTGTACTTCCTTAATAGTTCTCACGACTTGTGAGAGATGCTCAAGTGTAAGGCTAACTTCCTCCTCCTGACCCCCAGGAACCTTTGGCTGCTCTTCCTTCTCCTCCTCACTCACCGACTTAGTCATCTCCACCTGATCCTCATCAGTTAAGGGATCCGAATGCGTCTCCAGCAGCTCATCCACATCATCGTGGGTCATATTCATGAAACCTTCTCCTCCCAGCATCCAGGCTAGCCTAACTGTCTTATCCACTGCCAAGTTGCTTATATCCTCTGAGGTGAATCCTCTGTAGTCTTGGACAATATCAGACAACAACTTCTTCCAGCTGACCTTCACGGTCTCCGTCTTCATGTCCTTCAATGAAGCCTGGATGTTCTTCAGACAGGTCACGATGGTATACTTCTGCCAGTACTCCTTCAGCAAGAAGTTCTCAAGGTCCATGCCTTCAACTAGGTCCTGCAGGGTGTTTCGCATGTAGAGAGGGCCTTGAACGTGCGAATAACGCCTTGATCCATGGACTACAGAGGATTCACCCCAATTCAAAATTTTTAATATGAATATTCTCCACTTTTATACAGCACTTTTTTGTGTAGGATATGCAGAAAATGACTAGCCTAAAAATTGTTAAATTATCTTATTAATTTCATTATGATATGCTACTGTAACCTCAACCTCTATTCGTAGCATCTTAATAATAAAGTGAAGAAATATTTGCCTAACATGAAACTTTATTGAGATAAGTAAATTTAATGAAAATTTATCATATAATGATATTGAAAATCTGTAAAGTTTCATATGAAATTGTTAAAATACTACACCAAGTTTTTTCAAAGGTGTGAAATTAAATTTATGAAAGTGATTTCATTGTTGTGTTTAGTAGAAAGAGAGACATATTTTAAGAATTCAATTGAATTACAATAGCTATTTTTGGAAGATTTAGACTGATACTTTTCAGGTTACATTTGGGTTAGGGTTTGTTAAAATTTAAGTTTGTGTAGTGTATGCTAGTATTTGCACATATTAACTTCTTAAGCAATTTTTTATATGCATATAAGTACAAGTGTAAACTTTGAATTAAATAGAAAATATTTTAATGGCATTTCACATTTTGCCCAAAATGACCCATCCCCAATGAAAATGCATCCCACCCCCTCAACTCTGCTTTAACTGTAAGGAAAAACTTATGCTGCCCAAATAGGGCATAAAATTTTATGTTTAGAAGTTTTCTTATCACCATTAATTTTTCATATTATATAGGTTCCATCTACTGTAAAATTCCTCTTTAAATACACAGTTGTGAAACAGCAGAAATTTTTGACAATGGGATATAATATATTCTTAAGATATTGATTACAGTTTATTGTAATCCTTTTTAACATTTAAAATGCTGTAATATTTATTTAAGCTTTTTATCTTGTTAAAAGGAATATTTTTTTTACAGTATTCTGTTTAAATTAGCTATATATATTTAATTACTCTAATTTCATGCAAAATATAGTTCATTTTACTCAATTAGATGCTTCATTAAACATCTGTTTGTCGTTCTTCAGGGTTCCCACGTGCCTTGAAAAATCCTTAAAAAGGCCATATTAACAAGGCATCCTTAAAAAGGCCTTATTTTTACCCTAAAGGCATTAAAAAATTGTAGAAGCCTTAAATTATCATTTCATCTTAACTTTTTCTCTGATTTTTGCGATTTCTTTTTTTTTTTTCAAATGTGAGCAAGGGTAGGGGGCGAATTATATAGGAAGGTAGCCATGTTTTCTGCATGCTACTCTCTATGGAGAGGGAGAAAAAGGGACAGGAGAGATATTTTCATTTTCTGTGCTGCACTTCCTTGTTTCATGCAGGCCCGAACTGGCCAGGTCGGATAGTGGGCGATTGCTGAGGTCATATTAATTTCAAGGGGATCATATTATTTTCAAGGAAACGGTCATAAAATTACCTTATATTAAAAAAAAATGTAAAAAAATAAGTGTATGTACAATATTTCATTTATTCTAAGATTGTAGACATTTTGATTAAAAAAAAATTTCCATGCATAAGAATTGAAATGTTCTAATCTTTCTGATGCATAACTTTTGAACTCTTTAGCCCGGAAATATCACAGAAGTGAGAAGGAATGGGTTAATACTTTAAAAGACATGAAATGCAGTATTATTAAGGAGATGTACAAGATAATTGCATTGGAATGTATTTGATTATTTGTCTTGAAATTTTTAAAAATAGCCTTATTTTTTGTATCAAAAAATGAGTGGGAACCCTGCTCTTTTTGAGTGTCCTGCATTAAATTTTTCAGGTGATTTGATTTAAAATTTTGCTCAGTTCCGTGAAATACAAATGTATACAGTTTGTGGTGTAATTTTTATAAGCAGATATGCATATATTTGAAACTTAACATGTCTATTAAAGTTCATGTTTTGTGCATAGTATCAATATAAATGTCAAAACAACATGATTGATTAAATCTAAATTTCAGCTGTCATCGACAAAACCTTACTTAAGAAAAAAAGCTGTTTTACTTATGTACAAGATATTTCTAAAATTTCCTGAAGCTTTAAGGCCTGCTTTTCCTAGGCTTAAAGAAAAGCTTGAAGACCCTGATCCAGGTGTGTATGAATTTAAATAAATTATATTGTTTATTGTTTTATTTGACTAAATTTTACTTTTGAAAATGAATAGTGCATGCACAATCTAAAAGTAGTTGACAAGATGACCAACAGTCTTTTATTTTAAAAACACTCATTACAGTTTTCAGAAAAAAAAGTTTAATTCAACCTTAATTGTATATATGATGCTTGTATTGTAGTTTCTAATAAAGAGAATGTATGCATTTTACAGTAATTTACTTTTTTATAAATTACCTTTTGTACTATCTTGGTTGCATTAAACTACTTAATTTGTACTTTTGGTTGCATTAAAATTTCAACTTTTATGGAAAGATTTTTTAAGGTTTTATTATTCTTTACCCCCTTAATTTGCAGTGGTTTCACTGTGAAACTACTAATTTCTGGCACTTCCACCATTAGTTGAAAAATATATTAGCATTATACAATTTTCTGACCTCTGTGCAACAATAATACATATTGTTTCCCACAAAATACTTACTGTAACAATAAAATGTGTGAATCTTTTTTGTTAATATGCCTATAAAAAAATTTGAAAACTTAAACTTTTATAAAATTAATGTCACCAATTAAGGCTTTATTGAGTTTAAAATATTTACAGTAAATTAATTCATGTATCATAGAGTGCCACCTGTGAACATTTGCTGCTCCAAGTACCCAGGAAATTTAACATAATAAGCAATGATACTGGTGACCCACTGGTGATGCTCACAGCGAAGAATGAAAAATTTTTGCAACCCACCAGCAATACTCCTGGCAGTTAACATTTTAATATTATAATTCATTTAAATAAAAATGTTTTGAGAGTTATATATATAGGCAATTTCATTTGGAAATGTTTCATTACTAGCATATTATAGGTAACAAAAACCTTATTAAGTTTCTTTTTAAATAATTTATAATAGGTAATAAGAACAAATACTTTGTATTCATACTGAAAAGTATATGGCAGAAAAAGCATAAATTTGTAAGCATTTACAAATTACTGCAAGTTTACAGTTACTTGCAAACACCTTTCAACACGTTACTTGCAAACACCTTTTGTTACTTACAAAACACCTTTCCCTCACCCTCCCCTTGACGCACAGAATCAAACTCATAAAACGACTTGAGAATTTTAAAAACAAAGAACTAATGACAGACAATAGAAAAATTTCAGAAGATTCTTGTTCAGTTTCTTCATAAGCTGACTTATATACTGATAAGCAAATAAATTTTCAAAAAATAGTCCTTAAGCATAAAAATGGCATTGTGAAATTATATGGGGTTTCATCCATTTAGGAAATATTAGAAAAGATTGAGGACTCTAATTATGAATGTTTCATAACTTTTATAGATTGACACCTTGTTAGAGTAGACATTCTTTTTGAAATTATTCAAAAGCTGCATTTAGGAAGCTAATTTTTTTTTTAATGTCAATTTCATTCTTTGTAGGCTTCTGGTTTTTTGGCTGTTTTAAATTTTGATACAGTGCTTTAAATTTATAAAGGAGTAATAACTAACGTGACTGTCAGTAGGTTGAAATTAAGTTGAAATTTTTGATAGATTTGGTTTTACTGAATTAGTCCTACAGCTATTAACTGAAAACTAAAGAACTTTATGTAATTTACACAATCTTTTTTAGGTGTTCAATCAGCAGCTGTCAATGTTATTTGTGAACTGGCACGAAAAAATCCAAAAAACTACCTTTCTCTTGCACCAGTTTTTTTCAAATTAATGACAAGCTCAACTAATAATTGGATGTTAATTAAAATAATTAAATTGGTAAGTTATGGGTTTTTTTAGAACATAATGGAATAGATAATATGTTATTGCATTAAAAGCTTCAATTACGTTTTTATATTATTTTTAATGCTTTCTTCTTAATATAACTGTGAACTTCAATATCAGTGTTTAAATTATTTGGCTGTTTTTGTGCATTGTGTGTGTTAATATTGATGCATATGCATGGAAAAATTTTAGCTATGTAAGGCTTCATAAATTTTGCATTAGACAATATGACATAAAGTTCCACTGGTAATGAGTTAAATTTATATGCTGGGTAAATCCTGCTATTCATGGATCCTTATAGTGAGCATGCAGTAATACTATTCAGAAGTTATTCAAGTTAATCAAACAGAATTCAGTATGATAATTACTCCCTTTGACATTTTCTGTATTAATATTTCATTAAAAGACAGTTATTCTAATTTTTATATTGGCTTGTTGCTTTTAATAGAGAGTTGCTACAGGGAAATAGGCAATTACATATTTATTCCAATATGATACATAACTTTCTCCTTTGAAAGTAAGGTTGATGAATGTTCTTGTTACTGTACATGTGCAGTATTTTTCTGATGAATTAGTATGTTTCCCAACTTTCTTACCTTTCTATAGAGTGAGTAAGTTAAACATATATTAATAAAAATTGTATTACAGTGACATCTCACTTATGCACAGGCACAAGGGAAGTGAGAAAAATTTGCATAAGTGACAGACGTGCATAAACAAAGAACTGCAAAAAGAAGAATGAAAGTGAAATATCAGTACATTTGTTAGACCCTATAAAGGGTTTCATTATAAGTGAGCGATAATTCAATTACTGAAGTCCACATATTGGCATATTGCCCAAAAATGAATTTGCAAAGTTGTTACAATCTTTAAATAAGCAGAATCAAGATTACTCTAATGCAGTTTCAGTGATTGCTGTAAGTTTTAAAACCCCCAAAATTTAAAGATGCCTGAACAGAAGAATTAACTGTGCTAAGAATGGCAAAAAATCAAAAATCGCAAACTAACTCAATAACAGTCATTAAATAAAAGTAACAAATTACCTTTCTATAGCAATTCTAAGGTTTATGAGCAATAAACTAATAAAAAAAAATAAAAAGAATATTTCACTGAAAATAAATTTTCAAATTTCTATTAAAAAACACTATTTTCCGTTATATGAACACCAGCCAAATTTGGTGATTATTTATTTATTGTCACCTAGTAGCTGCAATGTTTTTTTTTCTTTGGTTGCCAAATACCTGTGGCATATTTATTTCGCAATTAGCATTTTCAATGACTTTTAACACAAAATACACAATTAAAATTACAAAAAAATAGACTCACCATTACATACAACAAAATTTAATGGACGTTAAATCCTCACATCAAGAATAAATGAAACGTAATGCTATCCTAAAACTAAAACAATAATTTTCAAACCAATTACCAATTCAAATGCTCACGATATCTACAAGATGCCAATTTACAGTTCAAAACAATATGGCAAATAAAATGCCTGAGGGAAAATTTTAGGACAAGTTAATTTATTCACCTAGCAAGATTTTTCCAACTATACTCAATGCATTCCGCATTTTCTATAAGCTGAAAACATAAAATAGACAATTCTACACAAAATACACAAATAAAGTTACTGCAAAATATACTCATTTTCAGCTTTTTCTCGAAAGCTTTTTAAAAAGGCCAATTATTTGCACATACAATAAATAGAAATCTATGCTCTTTTAAAACTTATTTATTAATTTTCAAACCAATTATTGCTTTAAATTCCAACATTTCATGTACCCTTCATGAAGCAAATGCAAAACATGTATACTTGTCAGAAAAATAAGAACTGCCTAGAGTGTTATTTAGCCATTGAGCTTGATGGCACTAATTTTTTTTTAATCATAGTGCATCAGTAAGATAAATAAGCATTCATTCTTTACAAAACCCTGCCTTCAGCAACTCTGACAAAACTTTATATCTTCCTCATTCATTGACATTTCCCATAAATTCATATTTACTAAAACAAAATATGGCAACATGCGTTAAACCTCATATACAACAACATAATCATGGAAGAATACAAAAGAGACACAATCCATTTTTGTTTGCTATTCAAACACATACTCATGACCTATGCACAGGGGCGTAGCCAAGGGGGGGGGGGTTAGGGGGGTCATAACCCCCCCCCCCCATGAGAAATTTTTTAGCATACAAAATGTATATTCTTCACTACATTATCACACACATGTATGTATATATATGAGTTGCAGTAGTCGTAACCCCCCCCCCCCAATGAAAAATTTCTGGCTACGCCCCTGCCTATGCATGATCAAGCAAGAGTTACCAGAAAAAAAAGGTCGTTGTCGAAAGAAAATGGCTCCTTTACTACACACACACGTGTTTGCATATGAATACAGAACACACTTGCAGATTAGTAAATCAAATAGGCAGACGAATACAAAACAGGAAAAAATGTTCTTTCTCTTCAAACACAAGTTAACCTTTTACGCACGAACAAGCAAGGTTACCAAAAAAATAAGGTCCAAGATAGGTTACTAGGAGAAAATGTTGACAAGCTTCGCCCTCCACTACCAGGGGAAAATGCCAAATTTGGCTGGCTTTCGCAAAACTGAATTGTACCTAAAAAACAAACTAAGTTATAGCCATGGCATTAAAAATTTAAAATGAAATGTTTTAAATAAAAACAACATTGTCCTAAGTTTCCAGATACCCGAAGATATGCGCTGATGTAAATCTTCAATTTCTGCTAAATTCTAGATCACCGGGAAAACAAACCACCTAAATCGATGAACTCAGTTGCAGGTTATCATTACACAACCAAGACACCCTATTCAAGGGAAGAGGAAATGTTAGAGCTCAACCTACGGCATACTGAAAAGCCTTAAACAAAATTGCTGAAGGCTTGATCAGACAGCCGTTTAAATGATTCCTGGGGAGAAGCACACAAAAGTGCACACTTCTGATGCCGATTATGATTCAAGCATTCAATTCGGCAACTGATTCAGATCGCCAACATGGAACACCAAATGATGTCATCTCGCACTTGCAAAAGCCAAACCAGTTCGTCTTTAGTATGGTGCAACAAGATAGTGGACGACGTAGCGAAACACAGATAAGCAGGAAAAAAAACTTATGTAAGAACATTTTTGGATTATATCAGACGTGATGTAAATTAATATGGTGAGAAGAACAAATAACCAGTGCTAAACTAAACTGGAAACTTGAAGATTGAAAGTTTGAATACTAGTTAGTACTGGGCTCTGTATCATATTGTTAATTAATATTTTTTATGTGCTGATAAAAGTAAGCAAGATAAATTTCAAGATGCAATGATTATTTTTTACTACTTTTGGTTAACACCAAGAAAATAGAAATGGATATGTACCCAAATTTAGTTTAAACCTATTACTACTTTCTCACAAAATAATCCAAAATTGATAAAAAAGGTAAAATTTTTGTAGTAAGCAATACTTGTCTAGCCCAGTGGTGTCCATTCTTTTATATATCATGTACCAATTTTTTTCACATACAAGTGCAGCTTCAAGCTGCTTTTTTACTACTTCCTTACATTTGCCAGTAGAATTAAAATACTATGTGAATATATATAGGTAAGCTTTAGTTCAGAGGAAGAAAAGTAATAACATGTTGAACATGAAATTAAAATTGTTGTTCTGAGGAAGAGGAGTCTGGAATTAATTTTTTGGATATTTGGTAAGGGATCAGAGATGGTTTGAATTTTGATGACAATGTATTTTGGAATGTAGAAATGCTTTTTTTAATTTGCTGTTATAAATTATAAGAAATAAAATATTTCTGGCCACAAAATTGTTTTAAGTCTTCTCTGATCTTCTCTAATCTGGCTGAAGACCCCCCACCATGGTTGAGTGGATATAAAGACACTGAACATGATAGATGGCTGAAGTGTGAAGATTCCACGTTCAGGCCTATCGCGCAGTCATCAATTTAACAGTCTGGAGTTTGGGGCATTTTTCTCCAGATGTAACATGAATATGTATTAGAACCCCATTAAAGTCCTCCCTCCAAGGCACCCCTCCTTAAGCAGATAACCCTCTGGTAGCTTTGTCTTAATATACAGTACCCTCAATTTGTCTTAAAACAGTAAATAGGCACAAGGATGCAATGCCCCTCTTAAAATCATCCAATATGTTAAGCTTGGCACATGCGACCTGATTTGGTTACTCCTGGCCTAGTCGAAAAATCTACACCTTGAACTGAGAATCTTTCTTTTATGACGCACATAAGTTAGAGGTGCTTTCTTCTTACAGCGTGTAAATCACATATGGGCAGCCGCTGTCCAGATCAAAACCCTGTATAAAACCCATATAAACCATTCAAAATCCCATATAAATCCCAATTATATGGCCCGCAACTTCACTAACATCCTAAACATTGGCCTGCAACTTTTCAAAGGTGCCCATGCCTGGTATAAATGCATGAGAATTGTTTACCTATGTCTCCTGCCAGTACCGTGGGAACATGCATAAGTGAAAAATGCACGTAAACGAGAGTGTGTATATGTGAGAGATCACTGTATTTATATTCTATTAAAATTAACATAAAATAACTTTATAAAAAGTTTTTTATTCTACAATTCAACCGAATTTTTTTTTGACATTGTAGGTTTTATTAGAATTTTATTATTGAAAACCAGCAAATAATAATAATTGCATTGGGACGAAAAAGATACTTCTTTTGTACTCGTATAATCTGAGCTGGCAATCACCAAAATAAGTATTTTAATCTAACTGTATAATCACATTTTCATAAAGTGTGCCTAAGACTTTTGTGTATGAATTCTGTTTCACATAATAGAGAAGACAAATAATGGAATTATCAGATCAACTCAAGCTGTGAAACATGCAAAAATTAAATGCATATTTATATATATTCAAATTATGCTCAAATATCTAAAGTAAGAGTTCAAAACTTAGTAAGTTTTTATAACATTTAAAATTATTATATTTAAAAATATTCATCAAACTCTACATGTATAAATTCATGTGATATTGCAGTAAACTTCTAATTATCCTTGAAATTGAATGGGAAAGCAATCAGAGATAATCAACATAATGACCAAAAACCCTGCATTGTTCAACTCAAAAGTTCTTTTAAACAACTTTAATTAAGGTAGGAGCCCTATACAGCACTGTTCCTAGCCACCATAAAAAAAAACTGGGCAAAAAATGTGGCCCATTTAAGTATTTTTATACTTCCTTTATTTAATAAGCATCAAATAACTAGTTTATATAATAATTATATTCACATATAGAATTAAATATCACTAATTATAATTGAAGTTTGAAGGTATTTGAACTTAAACATTTGTAGTAGTTATTAGGTATCAGCAAATTTGTTTCAGTAAACAGCAGATTGATGAATTGGTATTAACATATTGTACAAGCTGTTATATCGTAACATAACCAGTTATTGATACTCAGAAGTTTAATTTTTCACAAAATGGTCTATTAACGATTTTTGTCTTTCATGATAAGATTTTTTTTTTAAATTTGTGATTGGTATTTTTTTTTCGATATATATATGTAATTTTGCCACAAATACATATATCTTGCTCCTCCAGATATTGAATATTCTGGAATGAATAGCAGCTAATCTGCAAAGCAATTAATTTGCCTGCAAATATTTAAGTTTACTATAAATATTTTTCTTTCTTTCACAATAAGGGAACAGAGTTGTACACTTTAGTACTAGAAACAAAGAAATTATAAGAAAGTAAGTTTTAAGTGAAAGGATGATTTAGAGGAATGGATGAAGTAGCTAAGGGAAACGACAATATCTGCTATCAGGAACTGGGATTGGTGGGAATAAAGTTTGATTTCTATTTATTATCTCTTATCAGCTGCTCCTTGGCATCAATAAAGCTTACAAAATGATTTAGGAGACTTGGGAACAAAGCTCACACACTGACATATATTAAAGTATTTAGCACCAGAAGGATTGGTAAAAATCAGCATTTGTTTTCCATTGTGGGGAAGAAGAGATCAAGCCTCATAGGCCCATGTAATTCTATTCCTATAATGATACCACTTAATAGCCAGAAAGAAAAGATAAAAATGTATATTCTTTTGCATCTAGTCTTTTTAGCATAACGTCTATCTTGCTTCAGAGTTTGCTATTTGTCATTTTAACTCTTCTTATTCTTTGCTTCTGCATTAAGTTTTATAATGTTAAAGTGAAAATTTTACTTTGGAATGGGTAAAAATGCACTAATAAAGTATTTAAGAACAACTCATTCATATAAAAATTAGAGGTTTCTATGAGTTGAGAGTTGGGAAGAGATTTGTTTTCTCTAATCATAGTTATTTAAGAAAAACATTTGCTAGGGAATATGCAGCTCGTATTACGGTATAATCTTAAATTATGTGTTATAAATTCCTACTCCCAGCACTAATAATAATTATTAAAAATCATTCACATTATCAGTTCATTTATACAGTAGACTCTCTGAAATCCGCACACCTTGGGACCAAGGGGTTTGCGGATTACAGATCATTGTTTTGTTTACATTTTTTCTTACTATAGTTATGAAGCAACAGAACATTTTTAATGGCTGAAATTAATTATACTGTCACACTTAGTTTAATTATTAAAGAATTTATTAAAATATATGAAAAAAAAAATTTTATTTTACAAAACTTTTGCAGACTGAAATTTTTCTTGAAGAAGGCTTAAACTTTCATACTTTAATTTTATATTACTATTTTTTTAATTTTGCAAACATGGAATCAATTGTTGTTTGTTTTAGGGCTTTTGATTTGTGTTTAAATATTTTTTCCTGGAGTCTGTTTATTGTCATTATTTCTTGTGGTGATGCCAATGAATAATTTTGGATGAATTCTAAATCTTTATAGCCTAAAGATAAGCCTTCTTCAAGAGAAATTTTTTGAAAATTTCTCTTTCTTTCAATAAAAAATGAAAATCAAAATAATGCACGTTTCGTTAACTGAGGGTGCGAGATTGTCTCTCAGAATCTTTTCTGTCAGCTAATCATGCTTTCATTTTACTGCTCAGACTTTGTTAGATGGGTTAAAAGAACAATTTTAATTAAATATATGCAAAAAATATGAAAAATAGCATAAAATTTCTTTTAATTCTACAACTCAACTCACCCGTAATTTCCTAGTGTTACTTAACTGTTAACTGCAAATTTCACTGTTTACATCTAAAAATTATCGCGGACTATAGAGACTTGTGGATTATAGATGTGCGGATTTCAGAGAGTCGACTGTACTTAATTTTTAGTGCTTGACAGAAAACTACACTAATCTAGACTAATTAAAATAATGTAACTTTTATAAAAGTTTTTTTTTTTTTTACAGCAGTAATTTTTAGTTTTTGAAGTCTTCCTTTCCTCCATCCTTGTTTGTTCTGTTTATTTTAGTAGAAGATTGATGCAGTTTTTATTTAAAAGTCTTCCCCCTTCCAAATGTAACCATCTATTAAAGAAAATATGTGATTTAGACTTGAAATATGTTAAAATGAATGTCTCTCTCTCTTTTTTTTTTGTGATCACTCAACATTATATTGTTATAATTAATAGTACTATGCTTTGTCATTTAAATTGCGTAAGTTAAATAAAAAACTTACTAGAATACAAATTGGCATAGGAATAAGACTTTTACTCATATTTCTATATATACACACACAGTAAGACTTTGCTGGAACAACAATCCCTGGGGCCACATACACACACACACAAAAAAAAGCTATCAAAAGCGAAGTGTCATATAACAAAAGTTGCTCAAAACCATGCTTATTGTGAGCAGCATATTTTTAATAAATTTAAGCAAATTTGGAATTTATAACTATTGACATAAGAATTTAAATTTTATTCTCTGTATATACATCTTTGTGTGTACAGTACCACCTTGATAATCAGAAATCACTTGGATTACGGCAATTCTGGATTATAATTTCTGTGAAATTTCAAAATTTTAGAGACTAAAACTACTATAAAATACTGAAAAAGTGATCCTCCTTGCTTTCACATGAATTCCATTTGTTTTTAAAATAGTAATGAGCAAACACTATTATTATGGTAAAAGTTCGAGTAATTGCCATACTCAAGGTATGCTGAGTGCTATTTAATGTAAAATTTGATGTTTTTAGTTATCAATAATGATAATGAATTATCAATAATGATAATAGAAAAATCAAACAATTATGCGATGGATCCATGCTCATATTTTATCAGCTAAACTGCTGGTCACCTGGCTAAAGAGAAACACTGTTTACTTATGCTTCCCTTTCTCCTCCCTCACACTTATGCGTTACGATCAGTGCGGCGTACAGTCGGTTATTCGAATAGAAGTATTATTTCCCCCCCCCTCCCTGTCTGTATTTATAAACATTGATTTCTTTTATATTAAACTGAAACTTACTATCCAAAAATAAAAATTGCAAGTGATGCCACAGACACTAGCAGATGCATCTTTTAACTGCTCAAGTATGGCAAGGGCATTTTAACCATTCCTCCATTTTTCTAACTTTTACTGTAAACTCAGTTTCTTCACATGACCTATGCATCAAAAGAGGTGGTTCAAAAGGTCCAACTTGGTGTCAGTTGATAAGTTCAATATTATCTATTGCTTCAAAGTTTTTTTTTTTTTTTACTTGAAAAATTCTTACCTCTGATGATTCTCTATTTTCATTTCCAGCACAAATTAGTTTTCATACTCATAAAGATCTGATATGCTCTCTGTCATTTGTGAGCATTTACAATAATAAATTTTCAGGATGACAAAAGAAGTTATTTCTTTGGACAACATTATCTATTATCTTTCTTATGTTCGGTTCTAAATATCTAGAAAATTAGATAAAAGTCTCCAGATATGCTGTGCACCTTTTGTTATTGATGGTTTTAGTTTAATATAAAATCACACAGGTCTGTATACCTTAATAATGCATGTTGAAAGAATGATGACAGATGGTTTTTCTGTAGCCACATACAGTCTTAAACTTCTACTTGCAGTCGTTAGCTACCTTGAGTGAGCTACTGGTCCAGGTTTTTTAATTCCAGTTCAAAAGTACATTCACCACACAATATTGCGAGGCACATATTAAATAAATATTGTTGATCATTGCTGAGAATCGTACTGTCAATATTATTTGACATATTCTCCTCACTTATTGAAGAAAAATGAATTACAGGTTGTTCTTCGTTGGTTTTGATGGCTTTACCAATCGGTCCACAAAAGGTTGTAGGACTATTGGTTGCACCATCTAAAAATTAAGTAAATGTCGGACAGGCAACTCATTTGTATGAAACAAATACATTATTGTAATGGTTGCTATTCAGCCACAGCTCTATCAAGTGAATAATCCTGCCTTTGTGCACAGTGTTAACATTTGTCCATCGCATTCAATTACTCTCGGCTCATTTTTCTGTTTTCTTGATGACTATTTACTCTTAAGCTTTCAGAACCTGATATGTTTGTTCTCAGTAAACAGTCACAACACTTCCTGAGCAAGTGTGAAACTGAAAAAAAAGTTTAATTTTTAACAAATGGGCCTCTTTTGTGAATACATAATCTGAAGTGAAACATTCATGTTCATCTTTTAATGAAGAAACTTTGCAATCATAGACCTGACTATGGTTTACTTCCACTGCTTCACTGTATATTTTCGTGAAAGAAAGTTTGTAACACTCCTTGAATCTTTCAATCCAATCATTTGCTGCAGTGATAAGTGGTCTTTCAGAAGACATCACTTCACTGGCCATAAACCAGTCTAAACCATTAATCACTGACCAGTCTGACATTATTTAAATTGACTGACATGTTTTGTTTATGGTTCCCGTCTCTTGTGTATAAAAAGTATTTTGAGCCAGGATGCTATAAAAATGTTGTTTTGGGGCTATATTTTAGGCACTTTTATGGAAACAATTAAATTAGCAATAAATTGGTTTATGAAAAATGGGCAATTTTCCTAAATTATTAGAATATTCAGAGTTGAAAGTTATTCAGTGTTGTAAAATCTGGAATTTATTTACATTGCTGTCATATACACAAAATCAGGCTTTTGAAAAACTCATAATAAGCATAGTAACACTAAAACTGGATGTCGGGATAACAAAGTCTTGACTGTAAATATTATACAATAATTTGTGTACTCAATTTTTTTTCTCCCCCCCCCCCTTTATTTTTTATGAATATAATTGAACTTAGTTGTATGAATATATGGTTTCTCAGTTTCATTTTATATGTAGCATTACTAAATTTTACAAATGTTTCAAATGTTTACTAATGTTTCAAATGTTTTAAAAAGCTATTTCACACATATATGCATGTATTAGTGATGCAAAATGCATATTCTTTGATAAAGAAATAGTCATACATTTTATGCGTTTAGCAATGATTCAGTTTGTCACTAGTGCTTTAGTCATTTATGTAATTTATTCCTTTTATGTTATTGCTACCTTTCGTTAAAAATAAATTTTTCTTATTCAAACTTAACTGTACTGGATAAAATTTTCTTTTTCAAGTTTGATACACTTAAAATTACGCAAGTACTAACCATGGTGGAGCATTTGTCATGGTGTTTTCATAGTTTGCATATGTATTTGCATGTCTTGCTCCTTTTGCTTTGGGCATGTGTGAATGTAATTTCCAGTCTCCACTCTCCTCAGTCATTCTCTCCCTCTTCCAGTTTGCTGTACTGACCTACATTGAACCCAGACTGGGTCGAAAATTGAGTCAGCCTCTCATTAATATAATTCGCAGGTAATAAAATATCTTTCCAGTGAAATCCTTTTCTCATCTCTTTTTCACTCTAATGGAGAATCCCTTTTGTACTATTTTGTGATTTGCCTGAAAAGCATGTCTTTAATAAGTAAATGTGTTTGTGTATGTTGTATACTTCATTTATTTTTCTGTCATTATTTATAATTATATTACAGAAGTGCTTGTATGTTACATGATTTTTGAAACTGGAGATTCTTTTCTTTTCTTTTTTTTTGAAATTTAACTGATTGCTGTGTACCACAATTCATATCAAGCCTGTTTAATGATCAGATTCTTGCTTTGAAGAATTTTGTGTTTAGTTGCCATTTGCAGTTAATTTTGTTTTGCCTTTATTTTATGCTTCTCCTCCCATAAACTGTAATTTAAAAATGCTTTGCACTAGTTCTTCCAAGGGATACATGCTTTTATTGTAACCAGTCTGGTTCACAGTTTTGTGAAGCATTCTAATAGCAGGTTTCCCCCTTTTGCAGTTTGGTGCTCTGACTCCTCTAGAACCCAGACTGGGTAAAAAGTTGATTGAACCTCTCACTAATTTAATTCACAGGTAAATGCTTTTGAGTTTGTATTAGCATGCTTTTTGTTTTATTTATTACTATTGTTTTTTTGCATTATGTTATTTTTGACTGAATTGTATTGTGTTTGCTTTTTTTCTTCCCTTTTACATTAATTTTCCGAGCACACTGAAGTCACTCCTCTGCAGACAGTATCAATTTTCTGTCTTCATATTCAAAACCATCCCTGTTTAGGTCAAAACCTTGAAATTTGCTTTGTTTTGCATGATATATTAAGTTTTTGCGCATCAGGAGAAATCAATATGAATTATTTGTTTAACTTGTTAGTTAATCTTGATAATATGCTATGTATATCATTTAATATAAATGGTATACATATTCAATGGAAGTATTAAATTTTAATAATGTTTATTGTTTATATGTATAAGTATTGCTTTTGACATAAAATTTTATATGGAACATTCATTTATCCTGAGTGAAATCTAATCTCTTAAACTTTTGGTTTGTAAAGTCATTAGTATCATAAAACAAAAGTGAAAGATTTACCATCTACTAGAATATATATCGACGTGCACAGCTTCAAGACGAAACAGAATTGTGGTGGAGGTATTCTTTTCTAGACTTATTTTTTAAATTATCATCTTGAGAAAATGACATGTCACTCCTTAGTAATTATATTTCATTTTTAGAATCCAAGAGAGTATAATTCTGCTTAATAGTTTTAAATTAAGATGTATTTTCTTTCATTTTATGTAAAGTACTATTTTGAGTTAATGAAATTCGTGCACTCTCATAGCTAGAAGAAAATTTTGATCTTCCATTTCATTAAATGAAATTGTATGTCAAAACTATATAAATAAGCTTTGGTCTCTAACAAAAATTATTTTGGCTATGTTCTAAATTTATGTGCTTTGCTCATTGAACTCTACTATTAGAACTGGAGTGATGATGAAGCGAGCTCTACAAAGTGTAATTTGATGCCTTATATAGATAAAATTTTTGAGAAAAGCTCATTTTCTTGATTTGCACCTCTTCCAAGAATAAAGGAATTGAAAAATTCAGGGGAATGTTAGGGCTTGGGCAAATTATGGTTTAAAACCATTAGTGTTTCTGTTTTAGTCAAGTGAGAAAAGTCCTTATTCTGAGGCTGTTCAAATAGTTTTGTAGTCGTTAAAGATGTTTATCTTTTATAAGCACAAAGTTTCTTATTTTTAAATGTACCCTTCATGTTATGTAGGCCAAACATGCTTATTTGAAAGTAGAATACTATTTGTAAATCTATATTTAAATATTATTGATGTCGTTATATTTGTACTGTCTGTAATATTGTATTTAAATGTATTTTAACTAACTTTTAGATTTGAAAATTTATTATGTGTGATTTGCCTGTTTTAAAAAATTGTACATTTTGCAAATTTGCATAGAAGTACTTTAACTTACTTTTTATAAAAGACTTCACATAATAATTTTCATTTTGAGTATATGCTGTTTCAGTTTAAAAAGGGAAAAATGAAAATTGCACCAGACATCCTAGCTAAACTCAGCAAAATGAATAAAAAATAAAATAAACCTTTTAATTTATAAAGGAGTTTACTTTTAGAAATATAATCCAAAAAACATAAGCTCATTTATTTTGTTTTTCAGTTTAAGATACTATATTGTTTGTTTGTGAAAAATCAAATCAAAGCAAAATATTTATCATTCAGTGAGGATGACAGGCAAGTTTAACAAATCTACTTTAAGGGCTGGCACTGAATTCGATACTCCAACCTGCCACTAAAGACCACTGTGTGTGTGCAGTGTACACAGATGCTAAATCCATAGTTCCAAAGTTTTTTTGGTGGCAATTAGCAGTTTTTAAGGGGTGTAAACTGGGCCAGCATAGTAGGAATTTGAACTTTGTGATGGCACAAAGCATGTTTTGCTTTTAATATAGCAATCTAAGTCAGATGAACTCGTATTTCTCTTATAAATGTTGTGGAATAAATCTCAGCTCCTTGCAGGTTTCTCTATTGGTTCTTATTCTGATTTGCATGATCCTTAATGTCTGTAGTATCCTCTTGTTCAGTCAGAAGAGGATAACCTATAAAAAGAAGTTAATTACTGTGAAAGCACTTATTTTTGCAAGTCGTAATTTTCGCAAATATGAAAATATCTGATTTCGCACGCTGAAAATTTCACGAATTTAACATGAACCAACTGAAAGTTGAAAAATCCCGAAAGTAAGTAAATATAGAATTTCATTTGCATAGGGCATTTTAAAAAAACTTCCTTTTATTCGAAAAGTTTGTCACCTAATCTCCCTAAAAGCAGCCCGCGGTGCTTATACATCAATTTTGACCTTAGCTCAATGCGCACATTCCACCCCAAACAAGTTCATATTGTATGTGAATTGGCTTGAGGAATTCTAAATAGCTGCTCGAGATTACACAGTTTGATATTTTACATGGGACTGATCCATGGAGGATTTAAATAATTAAGTTGATACAGCTTGGATGTCTGCCACCATGGGGGGATAAAATATTTTGCGGTGCTAAATGTACCAATCTGACAAAAATTACACATAAACATATTTAGAGAACTGCTTTTATGAAAACCCTAATAAGAAAAGATTAATGATTATGCTTAAGCATAAATCACAAATAATCACCAAAGAATGAAAAGATACCATTGCTTGCAAATATCCAAGCTGTTCCTTCAAATTGAGCATTTAAAGGGGGGGGGATTCCAATTTGATACAGGTAGTTATAATCATATTTTAGGAAAGTATGTGCTTGTTCCCATGTAAAGAGCAGGTATCCAGCTAGTATATAAATAATCTCTACTACAAAACAAAATCATTGCATAGTATCCCAGAGAATGTCCTGCAACTTGGAGAAGAAGGAGGGGGGGAGAAGAGATTTTTGTTTTTTAACACACTGTGGCATATTTTAAAAGTTCTCCTTTCTAATAAATAAATACTTTTTAAACATTCTTTTAAAAGAGTAATGAAAAGTGACTGTATTTCGTATCATTTCAAAATCTGTAAAAGGCATTGCTATTTGAATGTCAGGATGCATAAAATTGAAGTAAAAAAATTGCCCAAAATTCAAAAATTGATCTATAGAATCAAATTTAATTTATTTATTTCTGGATCAACAGAGCTTTGTAACGTCACAAAAATTGAAAATTGGCAATCGGTACTTAAGCAAATGCAGGCCAATATGTGCCAAAAAAGCATTTCTTCAACCAAAAAGTTTAATTAAAAAAAAAAATTAAATATCACTTCTGGTATGTCAAAATGTGTCTTAGTAAACCCCTGTATTAAATTTAATAATCTTAAGACCACCCATCTGGTCATTATGCAACGAACAGACACACACAACTTTTTAATCTTTCTTTAATTGTATAGAATGTATTAAATGGAGCATTATTTTTTTAAAGTTCGATTTAATTAAATATTACCTAACATAAGTGAACAGTATCAATGAACCTGGCACAACATAAAAATTACCTAGCAAAATAGTGACAGATAGACATATTTTATTTTAATGAATAAAATGCATTGATTTAGCTTACCAAGCTACATCAAACACTCTTTTCTGTTATTGACTAATAAACATACTGTTTTTGTTAATAAATTGTGTGTATGTAATACTGTGCAAGATAAATATAATTTTTCTGTCACTGTTTAAGATTTTTTTAAAGGAAAACAAATAATATATTGCTTTGTTACAACTTTGTGTTGAAAAAAATATTCCAATGTTAATTATTTTATGTTTTTTCATTGGTATGAGTTATTACTGATGTCTAAAAGAAATCAAAATTTCAATCATTATTTAATTGATGTGTTTGATTTTATCTATCCC
Source organism: Cheiracanthium punctorium (assembly GCA_038373885.1). Taxonomy (NCBI): domain Eukaryota; kingdom Metazoa; phylum Arthropoda; class Arachnida; order Araneae; family Cheiracanthiidae; genus Cheiracanthium; species Cheiracanthium punctorium. Next base: position 154,462 of record JAWZYV010011915.1, on the reverse strand, counting down.
TATATCTGCTAACTACTATTATTTTGCATAAGATCCACGCAAAGTTAAAACAAACGTAGCTATGAAAATTAAAGTCCTTTCATAAAAAAACTTGTATGCAAAAAATACTACAGTTTGTACCTTTCAACTTTCTTGCCTGTGCGAGGATTTATGATTTTTTGCAGTTGAAGATGGATAGACCCTTTGAGCCACTAAAACTTTACATGTTGTAAAATTTTTTGTATATGTGTGTCTTTATCGAAGATAAATTAATTTTTATCTAAGAAAAATGTATTTTTTATCTTAATGCCATCTTTTTTGAGTGTTTCAAACATTTCTCATCACAAAAAGAAGCCTTGAAAGAGTTCTTTAATAATATTTAACAGCAGGTTGTAATTAAAGTTCCACCAAAACAATTTTTTTTTTAAATTGGAAAAAGAACCTGAAAGCAGTACCTTTAATACGGGTAGTAACGACCACCCAAATCTATGATTTTCTGCCAATGTTTTGGTAGTTTTTTAAAGCCTTCAGCCCAGAAAAATGGGGGACATGAGACCAAGAACATATCAACCTCATTTTAGAGGTCCTGTTCTGAATTGAAGATAGCACCAGAAAGATGTAGCTGAAGGTGAGAGAAAATGTAGAAGTCTAAAGGAACTATGTCGGGGCTATATGATGGATGTGGCAAAAGATCCCATTTGAGTTTGTACAGAGTCCAGCTGGTGAATGCAGACACGTGTGGTCTTGCATTATCTTGATGGAACAGTACCTTCTTGTGCCGTAACTCAGTTTGACGTTTTGTCTTAACATGTACTAGCATCTTGATGTATACCTTATTGTTGATAGTTTTACCTTTTTCCAGATATTCCTTGTACATAACACAACGGCAATCTCACCAGATACATAGCATTATCATTTTGTCATCAAATTTCACTTTGGGACACTACTAACAGATTCACCGGGTGCAGACCAACCCCCTTTTTGGCTTGTGTTGTTGAAGTAAATCTGCTGTTCATCACACATGACGATCCGGTCCAGAATGTTGTTCTTGCATTGATATTTGTGCAGATTAGTGCAAGCCTGAACACATCTGTCCTTATCTGCTTGAATCAGCTCATGCAGCACCTGGCGATTAAACTTCTACGTCAAGTTTATACAATGCATAGTGCGACTAATGATCATGGCCAGGGTGTAAAAAAATCAAATTAATCTGATTTTTTGATTTAAAACAGATTTTTTTTTTACTAAAGTCAGATTAAAAAAATAATTAGCTCAGATAGTTTAAATAAGTTTAACTACTCTGTATAAAGAGTGTAGACAACTTGTAAGTATATCTAGTTGTTGATAGAATAAATCTGTAAATAAAATATTGCTTTGATATGCAAATAATTTTTTCCCAAGTGGATGATTTTGGAAGCATAGCAAAACTGACATTATTTTCTGACTTACTTTAAAAATTTAAAAGCAACACTTTCAAAAATAAAACTTTACACATATCTTATTCACATGCAATAACATTAAGAGCTGTTGCAAGAGCAAATCGGGCAGGTCAATAGAAAAAAGTTCCCATCACCATCTCAGAATTTCATGATTTTTTTTTTTCTTGTGTTGCTTTACCCAAGGAAAGAACAAATCTGAAATATTTTTGATTTACCTCTTTTAGTTTTGGAGTTATGGGGGGTCAAAGTACTCCAGGCGAGTGACGTAGAAATAATTTAGGGCTATTTTTGCCATTTTATTGTCTCGATTGCGACTGGCTCAGAGGTTTTCAGAGAATTTTTTCATTTTATCCTATAATATAACTTGTATATTAACGTCTCAAATTGAAAATTCATTCGAAAATTGTCAGAGCCCCCCAAAATACACCCAATTTCATAAAAAATACAGTTTTAAGAATGCTTTAAATCTGGGCTGCGACGTGATACAGAACAACTTTTTGTACAGTGCAGTTATATATCTTCACATAAAGTGAATCAAATGTTAAAAATTTTTGAAGCCCCCCCCCCAGGGCCTCCCGGCACGGGGCCCCAAACATGGTCCTTAATGCTAATTTACACAATTTCGAAGCAGCTGAAGCCGACTTCCCACAGGATAACTATTGACATGGAGATGTAGTATCAACATAGTAGTTTGATATTATGAAAAAACATTTTTTGAAGGTACAACTGTTTCCAAGAAAAATCCCAAAAAGTACCTCCCTATTTGGAACATTCCACTGGCACGCATGGGGCCATTTTGGCGTTACTTTTAGAAGTTTAATCGACTGTAGCAGTATTAAAAATTAACCTGTTCTGCATATATCACAAACATATCCTCCATATATCATGAATAGTTCTTTTACAGGGGCACTCATAAGAATTACATTACACTGAATGGGGATCTCTGCAACTACTCAACCGATTCGAAATTTTTTTTCACTGATAGAAAGCTACACTATTCCTGAGTAATATAAGCTACCTTTCAGCATGCAGCATACCTAGTTCTTTTACAGGGACACTCAAAAGAATTCTAGCACATGAAGCTATATGGACATCTCTGTAACTACTGAACCGATTCTGAAGATCTTTTCACTAAAAGCTGCACTATTCCTGAGTAACATAGGCTAAAACTCATGCATGTAGCATAATTTACAGGAACACTCAAAATGATTAGTAAACATTGTTGTAACTGTTTCTATTTGCCACTCAAATTTATTCAAATTTTATTAAACTCCATTCAAATTTTTGAACAGTGCAGTTATATATCTTCGTATAAAGGGAATCCTATGTTAAAAATTTTTGAAGGACCCCAGGGCCCCCCAGTACAGGGCCCCAAACATGGTCCTTAACGCTAATTTATGCAATTTCAAAGCATTGGCACAGCTGGCTCTGACTTCGCACATGAGAACTATTGACATGGAGATGTAGTTTCAACATAGTATTTTCATATTATGAAAAGATATATTTTTTGAAAGCATCTTCGTTTTCAAGAAAAATTTAACACAGTAATCAAAAAATATATCTGTTTTAATGAAAAGATATTTTTTAGCATCACCATTTTCAAGAAAAATTTAAAACAGTAATCAAAATATATATCTTTTGTGAAAAATATTTTCATAAGTTGAAGGAATTGTTTATAAAACTTTTTAAATTATTATGAAATTTACATATTTTGCATTTAAAAAAAAAACTTATGGCTTTAGAGGCAAACTCAAACGTTGGCCTAGAGACTTCAAACTTCACACATTGTAATTTCACACCAAAAGGAACCAGAAAAATCCCAGGGAGCAAACATTTTCAGACATTCCTATTTTCCAAGACACCCTAAACACTCATTATTCATGAATTATATAAAAAAATTATTTGCTTGAGAATTATTAAATATCTTCTAACTACAGCAGTGTTATTTTTTCGTTGAGGCAAAGCTCACTAGCACTATCTTACAAAGGAAGAAATGCCTCTGACGGAAGACATTTTGCCTCACAAAACAATACAATTGCAATACAATACAATACTACAACAATACAATACAATATTTGGTAAGTATGCCGTAGCTATAAAATGCTGTATCATACCGATGTGAAAAGAGTACTTGCACTTAAACTACAGGAAGAGGCAAAATAAATCCTTGTGATCAAATCAGGCATAATTAGTCAAGAAAAAAAAACGCGGATATGAAAAACGCGGTCATCTATCATTTTAATCCCTGACCTATACAGTTGTGTAGGTAATCTACATCCTCACAAAAAGTACTCTAATGCAAGCAGTAATTCCTAAGTCGATTTCCTATACAAAACACTATTCTTAATTAATTTTTAAACACTATTCTTCTAATTCTATTAAGAAATAAATCATGTATAAAATAATAATTTCTTATATTTCTCTTCATTTGTGTTATTAATTATTTATTCACAAAACTATAATAGGAAATTTATCTACACTCAAATACTTTTTTGTGCGAATAAAGCTAATAAAGTACAGGTCCTAAAGCTTTCTTCTGAAAGTCTGATTCTACCAAATTTTTGCAGATGCTTCTGTTACTAATTTCACACACTGTTCAACAATGTGTGTGCCATGGAAAGTAAATGAAGTCCTAGTTTAGGTTTTTTCTGGATTAGGTGTCTTAGTTTGTGTTTTTCTCATCTGTAGAATTATAACATGGAATTGTGGAGAAGTAATAGTAACTGATAGTAACAGATTTTTTACATTGAAAGATGACTCTCTGTATCTAGTTTTCATTATGCAACTCACAGAAAGATCTGCAGCATACATAACAAGATATTCTAAGCGTGTAAAAAACACTAATAAGGACAAATTATTTAATATTCAACAGCATTTTTGATATCTAGAGGTAACATCTAAATCTGTAAATAGTATTCCATCTGTGCTTAGCTTCATCCCTCAGCGAATGCTTAGAATTTATTTTAAACCAGTTTGATAAATAAACTTTCATGACAAATTCATAGCTTTGCTTCAACTTCAATGCTCTAGAGAACTGATATATAGGATCAGAACTCTGTTTCTTAGGGATCAACCAGTATGGATTCAATAATGGTACAAGAATATGCTACGCAGATCACCAAAATAATTACCCAGTTGTACCGCTTGATGTATTTTCTAATATTTAGTTTCTATCAGTTGTTACTAACTTGCCTTCAGTAACTTCGAAAATGGTCCCCAACAACGCTTCCCTCATAAGGCGTAAATTTCCAACACTGCATAAATGCTTTTGTTTTGTTTTTTGGCCTTTAGTCAATCGAAATATTTCAAAAATATCACAGAATTTTTTTCATTAGAATGAAGGAGACATACAGTCCACTTCAAAAGCCAACCAAAGTTTCAGTTTCCACATTCTGAATGATACAGCATTTCAATGAGCTATTAACAGATATGACATCACAGTCAATTGTTAGTAGTTCACAAATATTTCTTCAAATTGTTAAGTTTTTTTTTCTCTTCTTTGGTCTTTCTTTTTCTATCTTATTATTTTGTATCATTAGGATACTGGAACAACTGAGACAGCCACTTGTGGTAAAAGTCTTGATTTCGTGTATTGTGTTTGTCCCATAAAGGATCATTAGAGGTATATGCAGGCCATGTTGCCTTAGCGAAAACCTCAAGAACATTTAAACTAAACTTAACTTCAAATCCCTTCAAAATATTCAGTTAAGTTCAAAGAAATCCGTTGTTTTGTGCATACTTGGTAGAATGCTTTGATTTCTGGTTGAAAAGCTTTAGTTCATAGCTTAAAGACCGTTCCAAATTACTAAGGCATGATTCAATCAGTTTTAGTGCTACATAGACTCAATAGCACACATGATAAAATGAAATTCCAGCAGCGAGCAACAGTTGAAGGAATTAAACTCTCCCCTCTTTTCTCCTGTACTGGTCACAAAGAGCCAATGTAGCATTACATGAAAAAGTGCATTTTTCAGCAAGAATTTCAAAATTTCATGGTCGATGTGAAAGCAGAAGCTAATATTTGATTGGAAAAATAATTTAGGCATACCTTATTAAACCCAGTGGGCTCATTTTCTCACCCTATTAGAATAGCAACAGTGAAAAGTTATTATGTTTTTATGCCTAGTAAAAATGGTCTATTTTTACCCTAATTCTGAAAATTCAAGTCTGATTTAAAAGCAAAATGACGGATAGTATAAAATCATTAAAAACAGTTTAAAACGCATTAAAATCCGTTTGTAGCACTTTCGGTGGCAGCCACCACCTTCTTCAGCTCAGGTCTTAGTTCCAAATGCCCAGCTCTCTTCCTCAGCAAGACATTCCACCCAGGATCTATCTGCGCATGCGTCATATTTATAGCGCCATCTGTGGTTATAATCTGCAAGGCTTCCATATTTCGGGCATAATAACTATTTTTGTAATTGGCGAGTTTTTGGCTATTGTTAAAGTTGATTTCTATGGGGCATTCTTGGGCTATTTTTGCGAGGGCAGTAGTGGTTTTATCGAATTTAATGTCAGTTTGATGTTCCTTTTTTCGGTCTTTGATTTTTCGTTTTGTCATACCAATATAGCAGCCTGGTTTATTAGTACTATTGTCTGTAAAGTTTAATTTATAAATACTGGCGGTTTCATCAGGAGTAATATTATCTTTATCACTGCGAATGCGTTTGAAGATATTTTGATTGGGTTTTATGGGGATTTTGATATTTCTCTTGGCGGCTTCATTTGTAATTTTTAGAGCGGCTCCCCTGCAGTAGGGAATGGCTTTGGTAAATTTTAATTTCGGATTTTGATAGTTATTAATTTGCTCCAGTTTTTTTATTCTCTTTTTGAAAAGGTTTTTTACTATTGATTTTGGGTACCCTGCGTTTTTACATTGTGTTTTAATAAATTGGAGTTCTTCATTGAGTAGTTTTTCGTTTGAGCATACTGTAATTGCACAATTGATATAGGAACGTATGGCGGCTATTTTGAATTTGTATGGAGTTTTTGAATTAAAATGTACTATTTCATTATTATTGGTGGCTTTTCTAAAAACTGTAGTATTGATATTATTCTTCATATCTCTATTGATTTTGACATCTAGGTAGTTAATGGTGGCATTTTCCTCTATTTCTACGGTGAATTGTATGTTATTGTCTATTGAGTTGATTTCTTTGAGGATATTTTCAGTTTCATTTTTGTTAACTATTACAAAGATATCGTCTACGTATCGAAACCATGTTTTTATGTGGTTGGATAGTTTATCAAAAATGACCCTTTCCACTAGCCGCATTTTCCAGTCTGCTATGACACCTGAGATCGGCGACCCCATAGGCACGCCTCTCTTTTGTTTGTAGAAATTGTGATTAAATTGAAAATATGAGTTGTGAAGAATAAGATTAAGTGTGCTATTTATTGTAGTGGAGGTAGAGTTATTATCAATGTTGGAGGTGATTTGTATATTGATTATTGCATTCATTTCTTGAATATCTATGGAGGGGTAAAGGCAGACTGCAATAGCCGACCCCCCCCCCCCCTCTGGACAAAAACTACTTAAGAATTATAGCCCAACAAGAACTTATCAATAAACTTTACACCCCCTCTCGCGACGACGCCGATCGCCGATGCATAAATGACTTAAAGAAAAACAATAATGTAACTTGCTTAAGCTCAGATAAAACCGGCAAAATAGTAATAATGAATAAAAATGATTATCTAACCCAAATGGAAGAAACCATTAATAAACTACAAATAGAAAAACTACCAAAAGACCCAACAGGAAAAATTTTCAATAAGTCAAGAATTAATCAAAAATGGATCCTGGCCAGCTAACAGACAACCCACTTTAACTAATTTTGCCCCCATAGCCCCAAGAATTTTCGCTAAATACAAAGACCACAAAACCCCTCTCTCTTTAAGACCCATAGTCAGTAAATGTGAAGGACCAACTTATGACCTAGAAAAATATCTAAAACCCATCCTACAAGAGCTCATGCCCCAAAGTAACAATATTTTATCCTCAACTGAAGACTTTATTCAACGCATTAAAGAAATCACAATAAACTCACAGGAATACTTAGTCAATTTTGACATTACTAACCTTTACCCTTCCATAGATATTTAAGAAATGAATGCAATAATCAATAAACAAATCACCTCCAACATTGATAATAACTCTACCTCCACTACAATAAATAGCACACTTAATCTTATTCTTCACAACTCATATTTTCAATTTAATCACAATTTCTACAAACAAAAGAAAGGCGTGCCTATGGGGTCGCCGATCTCAGGTGTCATAGCAGAGTGGAAAATGCGGCTAGTAGAAAGGGTCATTTTTGATAAACTATCCAACCACATAAAAACATGGTTTCGATACGTAGACGATATCTTTGTAATAGTTAACAAAAATGAAACTGAAAATATCCTCAAAGAAATCAACTCAATAGACAATAACATACAATTCACCGTAGAAATAGAGGAAAATGCCACCATTAACTACCTAGATGTCAAAATCAATAGAGATATGAAGAATAATATCAATACTACAGTTTTTAGAAAAGCCACCAATAATAATGAAATAGTACATTTTAATTCAAAAACTCCATACAAATTCAAAATAGCCGCCATACGTTCCTATATCAATTGTGCAATTACAGTATGCTCAAACGAAAAACTACTCAATGAAGAACTCCAATTTATTAAAACACAATGTAAAAACGCAGGGTACCCAAAATCAATAGTAAAAAACCTTTTCAAAAAGAGAATAAAAAAACTGGAGCAAATTAATAACTATCAAAATCCGAAACTAAAATTTACCAAAGCCATTCCCTACTGCAGGGGAGCCGCTCTAAAAATTACAAATGAAGCCGCCAAGAAAAATATCAAAATCCCCATAAAACCCAATCAAAATATCTTCAAACGCATTCGCAGTGATAAAGATAATATTACTCCTGATGAAACCGCCAGTATTTATAAATTAAACTTTACAGACAATAGTACTAATAAACCAGGCTGCTATATTGGTATGACAAAACGAAAAATCAAAGACCGAAAAAAGGAACATCAAACTGACATTAAATTCGATAAAACCACTACTGCCCTCGCAAAAATAGCCCAAGAATGCCCCATAGAAATCAACTTTAACAATAGCCAAAAACTCGCCAATTACAAAAATAGTTATTATGCCCGAAATATGGAAGCCTTGCAGATTATAACCACAGATGGCGCTATAAATGATATGACGCATGCGCAGATAGATCCTGGGTGGAATGTCTTGCTGAGGAAGAGAGCTGGGCATTTGGAACTAAGACCTGAGCTGAAGAAGGTGGTGGCTGCCACCAAAAGTGCTACAAACGGATTTTAATGCATTTTTAACTGTTTTTAATGATTCAAGTCTTATGCTAGGGCAGAAGATATTATCCAATCGCAGTAACATTTTAATAACATTTTTATTGAACCCCGGGAGAACCCTTTCCGCACTGTTAGAATAGTGATTTCAAAAAAAAAAATTTCCGGCCCACCCTAATAAGTGCGTGTTAGAGCTCCTTAAAAAGTCATCTGACCAATCTCCCCTCTAGGCAAATGTCCCTCATGTAGGCTTGCCAAAACAATCAGTCAAACATTTGTATAATTTTGTGAACAACCAAAATTTTAAAATATTTTATTTATAACCTACATTTATATAAATATGGCTCATGCAGTCTTTTATGTTGATTGCTTTAAATGTGTGCTTTCTTATGCATTCCAATTTTCTTAAGTTCTAACTGCAAATTTACTTATGTAATTTTATTTACTTATTTATTTTTGCAGTATGAACTGTTTTTCTCTATTATTTTCTGTGTTTTTTGATACTGCATAGAAAATCATTAGAAAGATTTCTTCTAGCTAGATTCTTATACATTTTTTTTTTCTTTTTAGTACATCAGCAATGTCATTACTGTATGAATGTATAAATACTGTGATAGCTGGTAAGAATTTGTATTTATCTGTTTTCTTAATAAATAAACTTTTCATTTATATTTAATTATGTTCAATAACTGTTTCATTAAATTATACCAATGAAGCAGTTCTTGAACTTGCTCTGAAACTTCTGTCTCAGTCTTTACATATGATGGGATTGTCAGTGAAATTCTTAGTTTGAAGAAATTTTTTTTATCTTGTCATGTATATAAAAGTATGACAAAAAACTATAAGATACAATATTAGAATGAATTTTACTCTCTTATGTGACCTCTACCTCACAAAATAAATAAATAAATAAACTTTTTAATCTTACAGGTGACTGTTTCCAATTACAATCATCAAAATGAAAGGTTATTTAAAAAGTGTATGTTAACTTGGGAAAAGAAATAACAGGATATGTTGCATTAAGGGCCACACTTTAATTGTTCCTTTGAAAAATATACAGAAAATCATAAACTGGCTATTTTATTTCTATTATGTGTGTTACAAAGTTTTTAAATTTATTTTTTCTTAATATCAGCTTTTAATAGTCTTTTTAATATTCAGTAGGTTATTTTTTTCTGTAAGTAAGTACAGTTAGATTTTAAAAAAATGAATCTAAAATGTCAAAACGTGCTAGTGTACAAATAAATACCTACCATAAGCCCATAATAAGTTTAAATCTCAAGTTTGTGAGGTTTTTTGTTCTTCTGCAAACAGTTTATATGAAATTTTATTAATTTTGAAAATTTTCTGAGGAAAGAAAAAACTTTCCTTTTCTTGAATTTTTTCATAAAATTGTTCTCTCTTACTATATTTGTTGTAAAAAAAAATACTTACTTTACGTAGAGTAGAAATTCTCCACGCAGTCAAGCAAGAAATGTTTGGTTTTTGAAAATTCTTTCAATATTAAAATCAATGACCATAGATGGCAAATACCTCTGTTTTTTGTTTGTTTGTTTGTTTGTTTTTCAACTTCCTTCATTAACTTGACTTTTCTAATATCTATTAAATAAATATACATCTGAAAATGCACTACTTAGGTTCCCTGTGATGTTATAAGGGCTCAGTACGTACAAATTATTTGAAACAGCATGGAGATATTACCTCATGGAAATGGCCATACTTTGAGATCTTTCTTATTTTTATCCAATCAACTATCCATTTTGTGATTTGGTTTAATATTCAAATTTATACTCATTTTTGAAGTTAAATTCATGCATTTTCTTTTTTGATTCAAACGTCCTTTCAATGAAGCCTTCTAGACTTTCTTGTCCAGAAACCTGTAAAGCCTGTGCACGAGCTTGATTTTTCTACTATTTAGTCTTATTTTAGTCTCTATTATTGAATCTATTAAGTTGATATAATCATTGACTTTGAAATTTATCTTTGGAATAACAAATATATTCTAGGCTCATTTTCTAATTCTTGACCTTTTTATTCTTGGGATAAGTTCTTTCAAATTCGCACAGTTTGTTGATCATCTCCAAGCCTCAAGTTTTCAGAATGCATAAAATTAGCATGTTTTGCAACATCTTTCATCTGCAACTTTCTTCTAATTGCATAGTAAGTGTTGCGAGTCTTTAATAGTATGCTACAGAAGTTATGTATATTGCACTCAGCTACTGAGGGAACTTTTATTCTAAACCAATTTATTGCATAATCTCTCATTATGGGTGTTTTGAAATGAATCATTTCAGAGAGATTTTTGGTCAAAGTGCATATCCATAGTACTTGATTGGCTGTTATCAATAATCTAGATTAGGTATTGGCATGGGCGCCAGCAGCATAGGGCAAGGGGGGCAATGCCCCCCCCTCATGGATTTTTGTATGCAGTGTTTTCCCTTGCTTTTTTTGCTCTTTCCAACATGGTAACCATACGTTGCAGTAGTCTTTGCCCCCCCTGGAAAATATTCTGCCGGCGCCCATGGGTATCGGCAACCTTTGTAAAATTGCATGCCAAACTATAGGATGTTAGCGAAGTCGCGGACCGTATAATGGGGATTTATATGGGATTTTTAATGATTTGTATGGGTTTTAGATGGAGTTTTGATGTTCTGAGAGCCGGATCGTGTGGGCCACATCTGGCCCGCGAGCCAGACGTAGCCCATATGTTATCTAGATCATAGCTTCTTAAACTGTGGTCTGCAAACCCATGGGGGTCTGCAAAATCATGAAAATGGTTTCAAACAGTTCAAAAGACAATGAGTAGCCAAGAATTGTAAAGCAATAAAAAATATTTTTAAACTAATAAAAAAAACATAAACTATTATTATGATCTGTGATTTTTATATCATATTGCACAAAAATTATAATATTAATATTTAAAATACTGTCTAAATTTTTGTCAAAAGTTGAATTCTTCTTCTTATTTTTTTTTTCTTGTTCCTATATTTCCACTGAGTAGATGGCAACACTGTTCGCTTAACATTTTTACCAATCTTTATTATAATATTGTTATGAGATTAGTGAGCCAAAACTTAAGTTTCAAGAACAATGTAAATTGCCTTGGGTTTGGATGTGGTTAAAAAAAAAAAAAACCTTGTTTAGGAGCGATTCCTCTGTCTACATAAGTTAAAGAACTTCTACATCTAAATTAAGCTCTCTCTCTCTCTAAGCACATCATGACTTTTTTGAGACTTCACTTGAGCAAGGGAAAAAGTATGTTTTCTTGATGATATAGGTGAGAAACATTCAGTGCATGAATAAAATGTCATGAAATGAAACAATCATAGAGCAACCAAATAGTGTTACCTTGGCATATTATATAAATAAATAATAAGCCAAGCCAATGCGGAAAGTGAAACAGAATGTGAAAATACATACTTAAGAATGAAACAAAATGATCATTTGTCAGGGGTAGGAACAAACGTGTTACAAGTTGCTAAACTGCAGTAGTCACTACTTTTTTCTGTAGTTTGTAGTGTGATGTGCTACTTTAAAAAAAGTTGTGTAGTATGTTATTTGATATAAAAAATCACTAGTTTATAATGACTTTGGCAGTTACTTTTAATGTTATTCTTGGCATACCATCACTTTGGGCAATGGATCACATGGTTTGATTGTTCTTTCTTTTGAGCATAAAACTAAAGTTGGTACTTGAAGGATGGCTCCCCTTCTCCCCCCACTCACACAAACAAGGCGAGAAAGGACAGGGTATGCTTTGTTTGAAGCTTCTACTGGTTTAGTTTTCGCTTTGTTATAGTTCCTGGTATTAAATGTAGTACCACCACTCTACAATATACTTTAATAATACGCACAAACACATAGCATTTAAAAGTAGGACAGCATGAAGGACAAAGCACACAAAGGGTAAGATGAAGATAAAAAGAAACTTGGTGGGTGGAGGGAACAGAAGACAGAAAAATAAGAAGAAAAGAGAGAAAAGGCAGTACAGTATGCCAGAGAGACTGGAAGTCGAGTAACTTGCATTAATGCCTAGTCTCAGTAGTCTGATTCTCAAGCATATATTTTCCAATACCCTGACACCTGGTTGAAATATCCTTGTACAAATATTGTCCTCAAACTTTTGCAGATTCCACAAATCCAGAGGGGGCATGTGCCCCTCTCTCCCATTGAATTAAGTTTAGACCATAAAAGTTTGACTTATTTTGATGTTATAGAGTTATTAAAACTTATTTCAAGAAGAAATCCTTTATCAGAAATACTTAATCAATTAGCATCATTTTCAGAAATACTTTAATAATTAGCAGTAGTTGATCAACAGAGCAGTAGTTTCTCTAATTATTATACCAATATCCTTAAACATGAATGTAAATTGAATCTTATAACTACTTTTGAGAGACAAATATTAGTTAAAGTAGTAACTACATTTCAAAAGTAGTTGTAGCTAACTACATTTGTCAAAATGTAGTTGTATTTGCCATTAACTACATTTTTTTAAAAGTAGTTTTTCCAACCACAGTCGTTTGTTGATATTGACAGAAATTTTTAAAAATCAAGCAGTTTAGATGCTTTTATTCTGTTTTAGAACCATGTAAGTAAGTTTTTGTAGCCCAACAATTATAGTGCTTAAGTAAAGGCTTTTTTTTTTCCAGAAAATTTTAAAATGTAAAGCCATTATCATAGGAAGGGGGGGGGGGGGAAGAACCCAGGCTTGAGATTTTAAATCATTAATGGACTTGTAGGCACCATTCCATTCTAATTTTTGAAAATCAAAAGTTTGATTTTTTTTATTTTGAACCACTCTGAAGTACAGTCTGATTTCATTCAATTAAACAACATAATGAATACATCATTAAAGTTGATGAAACAACAGATTAATTAAAGTAATGTACATGGGTACCTATAAAAAAAATTTTCAGGGAGGACAAACTTCAAAAAAATTTTCTAGAGGGGCCAAAATTTAAACTCTTAATAATTTCAGATCCGACTTTGCTTTTCGGTGCAATTTTGCTTACTTCATAAGACAATGTACTAAAACTCTATGGGGGGAAAGGGGGGGGGAAGTGTCCTACCTTCCCCCTTCCCCTTATGGCCACCCATGGTAACTTATTTCTATTTTAAATGCACGAATAAAAAGGTTAAAATTCGCTCAGCTTTATATGCAATGTAAGATGGATTGAAATCAATGTGTAGTAATTTATGATAATGTTGATTTTAATCCCTCCAGCATCTTCATGTAACTGTCTAATATTTAACAACAAATTGTTAATGTATTGGACTTCCAGTTTTTGTAAGTTCCTCTAAATAAAAGAGTATTGACATGATATTTAGTTGTAAAAGTTGATCTGTTAAATACGGAACATGCAGCATGCAAACAGCTCAGTTTGAGCATGGTTAGAAGTGTATTTTTCAATAATTCCTTTTGAATTTCTTTTAAGTTCTATGTTTATATCTGTCTATCCTTTAATATACAGTAGAGGACCTGAAATCCAGAATGTTCAGGACCATGGCCATTCTGAATTATGGGATATTTGCTTCAAACTTTTCAGATTTTTTTTTTTTTCTAATCTGCTTCCTAGCATTTTATTATGTAACTAACTTTCTCCATCTCTGTATTGAGTGAAGGTGGAAAACAATCCACATTTATTTTGTTTGTGTTTAAAAAAGAGGTGGAAAGAAAGATACTATCAAAGTTGTATAGTAATGTAAGAAAAATAAAATTGATTATTTTAAATATATACATACATAAATTTACTGTAAGAAGTTCTGGATTTTAGGTCCCTATTGTATATGATTTCTGTATCTTTTTAAGTTTCTGCTTTTAATTTGAAATGTTTGTTTTATTTTAATAATGCAATTTGCCCTTGTAATGTATTTGAAAATTCTACTAAAAAAACATCTTGTTTCAGTTTTGATATCCATATCATCTGGCATGCCTAATCATTCAGCATCAATTCAGGTATTAACTTATTTTTGTTTATTTACTTATTTGCAAAACTATGGCTCAGAGTTGGGCAAAGGGCAAAATACATAAAAAATATATTTTAAATACAAAATATAAGATTCATTGATTCAATCACATAAATACACATAATACAAAATACTTTCTGAATTGGAAAAAAAGTATATATAAATACTCATAAAGTACAAAATACATGTGAATGTTTGAATATATTAGTCATAAAAATATACATTTTATTGTAATTGAAAATACGTATTAGATTTTTGAATATTAATTTAATTTTATATTATTATCTACAGTACCATAGTATAAATGTGTGCACTTACTTGAGATGGTCTTTATTTTCAAAACCGTTTGTCCTAGATACATACTTCCAGTTTCAAAAATGGTCAAAATTAGATTCAGAATGGAAATATGTTCAAAGCGAAAAACATTGTATTAAAAAAAATATGCAATTTAAATTTATATACATCTTGCAATCCCTATATCCATAGTTTCTATCCGTAGTTAGGGAGATACCCATACAAAAACATTGCAGACATAAAAAGTTCAATATTTGTATGACCAGTATTCACCTACCTATGAAATATGATGCTGAAATGACTTTATATACATGGACATTTACATGTTTTCAAAGGCTGTTCATAAAATGAATTACAGGTAAAAAGCAGTTTTGTTTGGAAATCAAACTTGAGTCTTAAGATTTGTCAATATCTGCAGTAAAGTGTGGAGAACTCATTAACAAGAAAGATCATGGATGATATACCTGCTCAAACTGTTGAAAATCTGCTATACAAACATAATAAAAAGTAAAAAATACATAAATCTGTTACGCGAACTGTTGTCTGACTTTCTAGGTAATAATGTTCATTCGCAGATCTCAGCAAGATGTTTTTTTGCATGATGGAGCACCATCCCACAAAGTAGTTATCTCCTGAACACGTCTAAACAGTATATTTAGGCATGAAACATAGGTATTGCATACCCTCCAACTGCTACGGAATTGAGCAAATGTTTACTTTTTTTAGGGCATTATGCCTGCACGGAGGTGCGGTTTGCAACCCTAGCTGCTTTGTTCTGAGTCAACACTCCTGTGTGTCGGCGCCGATCGTGAAAGAAGGGAATTCAACATTCTCCCTCGGCGCCGGCAGCCGTGAGCGAACTTGTGTCGGCGAAAGTGTGGTGTGCGTGGGAGGGGGGGGGATGCCGTTAGCTGCTCCTTCTCTTGTTACATCACGTCTCCTCTCGCATTTCCCGCCACCCTATCTTGCTCCGTCCTGTGTTTGGATGGATGTAAGCTTAGCTCTTTCGTGGAAGGAAAGTGCAGCGAACGTTGTTTTCTTTGTTCACATAGATCGTTTTTTAAAACGTGATAGTACTACTGATATTGAAAAAAACCTCTAATAATGATGTTGCAGGTGCAGGGTGTCTACTAGAGATGAGTTCGGGCTCATTTTTTGAAGCCCGAGCCCGCCGACTTTTAATCCGAGCCCGAGCAATATTATTAAAGTTGGAGCCCGAGCCCGCCCGAGCCCGAAATTTCAGCTAAAGACAAATAAAATTAACTACTTCATTAATAGGATACAATAATTTTTGGAGCTTCACACACCTTCTAGTCCCCCGTGCCGCTATTTTTTGAAATAAGTACGTCTATTTATCCCATGAATCACTTTTTAAAATCTGTTTCAAGGAGTATGTTCAACAAAGGAGAAATTTTTCACGAGCCCGAGCCCGAACGCAATCGTGAATTACAGAGCCCGAGCCCGAGTCGGGCCCGGGCTCGGGCTGAGCCCGTCTCATCTCTACCACTCTTGAAAGTCTGGTAAAAGCCGGGAAATTGGAAAATGGGTCCGGAAAGTCTCGAAAAACCGAGAAATTGGATAATGGGTCCGGAAAATTCACCAAAAGAATCAATTTTTTTTCCGTGTCTTTGTTTTTTCTACACTTTCTCTCTAATTGTCAGACTGGAAACCGAAAGCAGCTGCGACGCATTTTTCGGACCGCGAAAGCATCAAGCGATGTGTTTGTATAAGGAGGGGAAAATGGGGGACTCATCCATCGTGACGGGAGGGTAAAAGACAAATTAGCTTACTTGGTAACTTATATCTTAGGACTGTGTTTCCAAGAACAGTGAGTTAATTCTATCAGAAAGTGCGACTACTTCTGTTTCTCAATGGATGAAAGCTTAATCCTGTATACTTTAGTCAAAGTTGATTTAAAGAAGTTGTACAAAATATGCAAATATAAAGACAAGCATTGTGCAATTTCCCTAAGTAAAATGCATTAGTCAGGAATTTTTTTCCCGGGACCTCCCAAAAGTCAGGAAATTGACTTTCAGAAATTTGGTAGAAACCCTGTGTTGAGAAAACCTCTAAAAAGCGGGAGGTTACGACTACTTCAACTCATATATATGTATAGGTGTTTGTGATAAGGGAGTGATGAATATACATTTTGTATGGCAAAAAATTCCTCATGGGGGTGTTATGACTCCCCTAACCCCCCCCCCCCCGGCGATATCGCTTAAGTGCTACTGATGAGGTGAAGGCCAATGTTGTAGGGTATGGTATTGCATAGAAGACAAAATCATAGGTTTTGATGGTCTGGTAGAATGGCTTCTCAATTGCCGGATTGAAAACCTGTAGATTTCTTTGGAGTTCTAAAAAGCAGGGTATATAAAGTGGAATCAGTGAATTGAGTATATTTGTAGAATCACATTTTATCTGCAGTCAAATGCATCTCACTCGTAATACTGAGAAAAGTTCAAGAGGAATTTCAGTTACATGTCCATCTTTGTATTATAATGCCAGGAAGATACTTGAACCACAGGTGATGAGACAGTAAGAAATAGGATATTTATCTATTACAATTTGTTTATTTTGATTATGTTTTTGCTTTTGTCTATCTGCAAAAATGCCCTATTTACTATGTTATTATTTCAAATTGTCATGATCATACCCACTCTAAAATTATATGAGCCTGTGCATTGTGTTTTTATGTGTTCTACAAAATATACATTTTTATTCCAGGATCGATATACTGTTTTTTTTTTTTTTTACTTGAACAACAACACTTTTGTCTGATCATACCTACTCTAAAAGCTTATTCTTTTTCTGATAGAGTTCCCTATATATGTTCCCATCTCTTTGCATATGATCCTTCCCTATGTGTTAGAGTTTCTCATTGAATATTGGTCCTACCAATATTGAACTTTTTGTGTCTGCAATATATTTGTATGGGCAAGCTTTCCCTAAATATGTATAATGGAGCTGTCTACAAATCCTGTCAAACTACAAAGGAGCTGTATAAATACTGTCTACAGGTCCCTGGAAGCTGTCTACAAATTTAGATTCTATATTTGTTTCACTTTAAACTTTTAATATCTTTTCTATATATCTAATTGACCATTTTTGTTAATGAAAGTATGCATCTAGTACTAGTGATTGCGAAAATAAAGGTTGGGGAAGTTAAAAATAGACACGTTGTAATGGATACACCGACCGGGATAAAATACCTTTTGGCACCCCTCTTCAAGTGGTGCCCAGGATATGATAGCCACTTTCTTCCATCCCCTCACTGCATCGCTGAGTATACAATATAGTGTCATAGTACTGTGTAATATCTGTCTTTTATTGCCTTTTAAACTGCATTCTCTTGTATTTATTTAATAATTTTTATCTTTATTGTACTGCTATTAAAATGCTGACTTGGAATTTCAGTAAAAAAGACTCAAATATTAAAATAATTAAACTCTGCTATGGCTAACCATGTTATTCAATTCTAAATATATTTAATAGCATCTCATTCTCTTTTCAAAATTGTCCAAAACATAAATGCAAAAATAGTATACTTTATTAATATAGTTTGAAAGTTTCATTAAAATTATTAGGATGTCTAACATGGAAATCTAGGACACATTTTCATTCTCCGTGTAGCTAAAACTGTTTTTCTTGCCAAGATGGTTTTTAAAATGAAAATTGAACCAGTCTAAATCCACTCTGCTTGCAGAATATTTAAGGTCCTCAAGACCTTTTCATAATCTCTGTAATCCCAGTCTAGCTTTTCTAAGGTGTATTTTCCATTAGGATAAGCCCTGTCATATTCAGTGTCGATGAATAGGTTAATACAACCTCACATACTGCACATATAAAAGCAGGGTCTAAAAAATTCATGATTTTTAAAAAATAATGTTTATATAAAGTAGCTCAACTTATTTAAATATATAATTAAATAATTTTAACTACTTTATATAAATAGTGTAGGCAGCTTTTAAATATCTCGTTATTGATAGTATAAATCTGTAAATAAAATAGTTCTTTCATATGCAAATAAAATAATTTTGTTTCAAGTAGATGACTTTTGAAAGCAAAGATTTCAAAAATAAAAGCTTACAGAAATGTTAATCCATGCAGTAACAATAATAGTATTATGCACAACCATAGAGGAAAGTGGAGAGAGCAACCGGTGCATATTACATGTTCAGAAGTTTCTGCTGCAGAACTATTTTTATTTTCTTTTGATTGGAGCCCAAAAGATTAGCGGGAAGCACTTGTTATTGTATCGTGATAGAGCTTTGTTTTACTAAATCTTTGTTTCAAAATAGAAATGGTAATCTGTTATGCTAGTGATTGCACATTACAGATCAGATGTAACGAAGCCTGGTGTCACTTTTCACAAGTTAAACAATTATTTTTTAATGTACTTTAATTGGGATTAGCAAATTTTTTACACACTGCAGTTGAACCTGCATGTCAAATGTAATGTTCATGTATCTCGTTCAAAAACTCAAAAATTTTGATATTTCCAATGCATAAACAGTTGTAAAATTCTTTGATATTCATACATAATGTATTGTAAACGTTGAAAAATGGCAGCCTATTAAATTTATACAGTATGGTTTGTTTAATTTTTTTTTCAGTTTCTGTTTGTATTGTTTTGATTCATCTATTTTGTTTAATAATTTTGGTTAATTGTGATGTAATGAACAGGGATGTTAATATTGCGCCGAGCTGCGCCGAAATACAAATTTTTGCGCCGGTCTGCGCCGAATACGTCATTTTGACTCTTTGTTAAATTTTTGCCACGCTCATTTATCTTTTAAAGCGTGTATGGAAAGCTAGTTAGCAGTAAAGCAAGATTCAAACTGCGTACGAAAGCTGCATTCCGAAGCCATTCTACCCGCCCCGGATCGGACCAGTCGGGCTTTGTTAGTCACCTCAATCAGGGCTGGCCAGATAGGCAAACAAGTACCATAATTTATGGAAGAAACGCCGCGGCGTTTATGATTTTAAAAGTAAAAAAATTAGTAAGTGCGGCGTTTCTACCGGGTGCGGCTTTTACAATATTTTTAATTTTTTTTAGCCGATCTTCAACGAAAAATCGAAAAATTCGTTTCGTGATAATTTTCTCAAAAGATGGCACCACCACCGACACGTACTCTTTAGCGTGCACAGATCACAGCGTAGCGAATCAGAATGCGAACCTACCCCCATAGAAAAGAGGTTTGATCTTTGATCCAGTTTTGGAGAAAGTCAGAGCACCCTAAGATGGGTCCATGTCCCGTGCTCTGAAGTGGATGCCTTCATACATCCAACCGATGTCTCCTCGATTAAGTAAAAAGAAAAAAAAATAGAAGTAAATCTTTTACATCTACATTTTAGAACTATAATTAAATTTTAATGAAGTTTTGAATATATATTTTGAAGGGTTAAAGTTCTGTAAAATACCGCAAAAGTGCACTACCCTCTATTAAATGCATCCGTTTTTCACAAGAACAATGAACCTCTATTGTTCTTAAAATACTGAATTTCAGCCAAAATTAGTCAATGTTGCGCACGGTGCGAGTTTAACCCTCCCCCCCCCCCCCCCCCCAATAAATAAATAAATAAATAAAGTTAATCTGAAAGAATTTTTTTTTTTTTTCGCTGTGCGGCTTTGCGCCCTGTGCACTCTATGTAATAAACGCTGCCAACTAATTGGTATGCTCAAGAAATGCTGAGTGCTTTTAAAATAAATCCCAATGTTATAAATATAAAAAATAATAAATAAATACCATCAAGAGTTGTTACACAACATTCAGTTTAAAACAACAATTTGCTGAAGCAAGCTCATTACGTAATCAACAGCTGGCCATCCGCGGGGGGAAAATGTTTACTTTTAACTGGAGCCTCTTCTCACACATCGATTGCTGTTTTCATTTTAATCGCGCCTGGTAGTCTGTCCGAACTTTGTGCGGATGCAAGAAGGTTTTTAGAAGTTATTTTTTTATTTCTATAAATTCGCCTTTGTGAATATAAACATTGATATCTGATTATTTGAAAATAGAAATCGTAAGCTTCGTAAAATAGTGGCAAATACTTTAAAACATTCTATGGGGAGGAGGAGAAAAAAGGAGATTTTTTTACCGTTTATCCAATTTCTCCCAAAATATATCCGATCAACTTTATAGCTTTTTTAATAAATTAGGTCTAATAAGTAATGCAACATATTTTTTATTTATTTATTTTTTGTTAATTAAAAAATTATTTTAGAAAACATTGAATTTTATCTGGCATTGACTTCTGACCACGATCCCCCCCCCCCCCCCCCACACACACACACACACCAACGATTGCGGCTGCGGCGTTTTTGACGATTTTCTAGCTAACTAAGCTCATTTTCGTGGGTGCGGCGTTTCTTTCATAAATTACGGTAATCATCGCAACCGGCACCGTTTTTTGTTTATGAAGCGGCACGATTTGCTATTTGGAGATGAAACATTATGGACCAATTCGTTTTTCAACATGTACACATGCATTGTTTTTTTGTTTGTTTTTTTTAAAATTGATATTGTACCTTTTTGAGAAAGAAAAATGGAGGAAAATGTTTTTTTGGTGCAAAATAAATCTGCTGTCTTTAAATGAAAACTTAAAGGAGAAATCAATACGCCTTTCATAACTTCTTATTCGAAAAGTTTTTATGTATTCACACTGTTTACAAAAGCGATTCATATGTTTTACCTTTTCGAGCTTTAAAAAAAAAAAAAAGCCCCCTCCTCTGAAATGGGTAACGATCCTCCACAGCTCTATGTATATATATTTTCCCGATTTGAACTGGAACTATTTTTTTCAGGCCCCACCACTGAAGCAGGTCACGAGCCGCCACTGGCTGTTATAGAAAGTGGACAGATTCTATTAACGGAAGGGAAGGATAGACTTGCAAAAACATTAAAACTATTAGAAGAAAATGAAAAAGCTCAAGAAGAAATTAATAAAAATAAAAAAAAGAATAAATAGAAAACTAGATAACTTATGATACTTAATTTGTAATCCCATTATTAATTTCTCATAATATTAATTTTTAACTTCCCATAATTCTTAATTTCTCTCAACAGTCATTAAATATTTTTTGTTTACATTTGCTTTGTATATAGTGTTCAAGTATTATAGATGAATATGTAAATATTAGATGAGGTTAAATTACTGATACAAAAGCATATGCTATTAAAAGTACACACATTTAATTATTCTAACCATCAATTTTTTTTTTTTTCGATACTGCTTACCAATTACGTGTTGTTATATAAGAGGTATAATATTTAGGTTTTCAAAAATCTCCATTTAGTACTACTTGTGATTTGTAATAGAACCAAAGAATGAGATAGAAGCTTTTGTTTTAAAATTTAGTTTTCATTTTATTTGAGCTCTCTTTTTCGAGAGGAAGATTCCCTAAATGATTCTGAAAAAGAAAAAAAAAAGGGACAGCGATTGGCAACCTGTGGCTCGCAAGCCGCATACAAATCATACTCATGGTTCTTGAGTAGGAAAAACATGACTTAACCACAGACACGTTGCTGACTCCTGATATGTATTGTTTTTACCAAGTTGCTGATAGCATAGCCTGTATACACCCTTTTTTTTTCCAGAGCTTTCCTAAAGTGCTTTCAAATAGTGTTTTGCTTTTAGCAAATGGTGTTTGCTCGCAAACTTTGCTTTTCTCGTATGCATTTATTGTGTTCCTTAATCTTCAATTTTATGCTCCAAAATCATGTTAATTCTGATCTCGAATCTTAGTTTTCCTCTCGGAAACTATTTTTTTGTGCTCCCGAGGTGCTCCCAAATGGAATTTTTCTGCTCCCAAATAGAATTTTTCTGCTCCCAAATGGAATTTTTTCTGCTCCCGGGGTGCTCCCAAATCGAGTGTTGAAGTTAACATCCCAGAATGAAGAAAAAGCCCTTTTATCTGTATTGTTAGTGGCTTAGTTGTTAACTTTGTATATCCTAAATTATTTTTTTTAAAGTTTGTATTATTGTACAATGTAACAACTGATTGTCTTGTAATGATTGCATATTTTATTTGTTTGTTTGTTTGAAACATTTGTTTGTTTTTGAAAGCTAGTATAATTCAAATGTTGACAAATGTCAGTTGTAATACAACATAAATTTCAACTAGCCACCACTGCCCACAAAATATCATTAATCCGTTAAAATTTTTTTATTTGGGAATACCTTATTCCCCCGTAGACGATATATATTTCGGTTACACATAAACACATAACCATCATCAGTCGTTTCTGAATCTCACTCCATTGAGATCCAGAAACGACTGATGATGGTTATGTGTTTATGTGTAACCGAAATATATATCATCTACGGGGGAATAAGGTATTCCCAAATAAAAAATTTTTAACTGATTAATCCGCCGTATTAAATAATGTTTTATAAGTTTTTATTATATCATTAATCCATCTCTGAATTTAGTTACTCCAGACATTAAAAATACGAAAACGAAACTGACACCAGCGATATTAAATGTGCAAAACATATTATCCTTAAAAGAAAATTGTTCAGATGCATGTTGTACGTTCTTATGAGTTCTGTTATTTCTAATTCTACTTTCGTTGTTGTTTCTCATTCGTTTTTCATAAGAAAGAAAGCTTCAATATAATAATTCAATCGTCATAATCAGTGTATCTACATAGGGTTTGTCTGCTTTGGTCCCCAGTGGTTCCATCTTCCTCTCGTGGAGGAATACAATTTTGTTATGAATACGCTGTATTGGAAGCTTAGCAGAAGCTCTCTCCACTTTCCTCTAATGTGCACAACCTCTTTCGTCTTGTGGGCGACAGAAATTTAAATGTATGGTATCAAGGGCCAATTATGTAGTGTGTTCTTTTAAGTAATATAGTTTTAAAAACAATATTGTAAAGACTAATTGATGGATGTAATAAAGCAATTCCAAACACGTATTTATACGTTTCTTTGCATATTAAAGTTCTTAAAAATATGATGGCACACTTAGGAAAGGCAAATGGCTGATTCTACAGTATTGTGAACGTTTATGTCATGTTGACAACAAGTTTGATTGATCATAGTAAAAAATTGAGTTAGGTGGATAGTTTTTCTTCTTTTTTTATCAATAGTATTTTACATGGTTTATAAAAAAAAAAAAGAAAAATTGTTCACCTAATTAATTTTATTGTGCTGTTATGACCAATCAACTTATTGCATACATGACATAAACAATCACAATACTGTGGAATCACCCAATTATCAAATAAAAGTTCTTGAAAATATGTCACATAGTGATAAAACTCAATTACTAAATCATAACTGAATATTTTTGGTGTCATGTTTATGGCAATTGAAAGCAAATCTAAAATAGTTAAATTTTCACAATTTTTTCCTTTTCTTAAAAATTGAGTTTGTAGATTCTGATTAGTGTTTTTCAGCGTGCAACTGGGTTGGTGGGTGAATAAGACAGTTGTCATGAGCCAGTAGTGGCCCATGGGACAGAGGTTGTGCATCCTTTATTTAAATCAAAGATTTTTTTTATCAATTGATTTGATCATGATTTAAATCAGTGACACCCTGTGTAAAAGCATTATAATTTGCTAGCAAGCTTTTCGTAACATATTTATTATCATTGCTTGGGAGTAACTATAGTGAAACATCCTCATATGCATAAAATCTATTCATTTTTTGTTGTGAAAAGTTTTGTTTTAAGTTTATCATTAATTGTAACTAAACATAGTGTTTGGACATACCAGATTATTTTTAAAAAAATGCTAGTTAGAAAATGTTGTCTTATGTTTGTATTAACAATTTAAATTTTTTATTCTGACTGATAAGTTTCTGAATATAGTTAGGTTTACTACAGTTTATAAAAGTTTAAGTACTTATTCAAAAGTAAAATTTTAGTTTTTTATGTAGAGTACTAACTGATTTACTCTATATTTTCTTATTCTATACTGAATCTCTCTTTTTTTCTCCTTTCCCATACTTGTTTCTTCCACTTTACTTTTTAAAATTACTGCTTTTATTTTATAGCTATGTGTTCAGAAGCTGAGAATACTAATTGAAGATTCTGACCAAAATTGTAAGTTAATCTTTCTCTTTCTGGAGTAAAACTAGTGGCCTTCATAAATAAATAAATCTACATATATATAAAAGAGCTATGATGTCTGTCCCTGTAAGTTTGCATATTCGTGCTCACTATAGGTACCTAGACTGTTCATCATAGCTGGATCAAATTTGATACACAGGCTAAATATAATAAGAGATTTGCTAAAATACAAAATTTAAATTGAATTTTTACTTCTTTAGTTATTTTATGTTTTGTCAATTTTTTAACGATATTGCATATTATGCTGTCAAAAATGGATTCATCCATCTGAACTTCATTTATAATGACATAAGCAACACGATTCACACCTTGGCATGATTATATGGCAATTTACTCCTAAAGTGCCACAATGATTGGTAGTATTCCATTCGATTGATGAAAGGTGCAGTCGCCAATCAAGCAATAGTACATAGTGGTAACCTATATCCTGTGATATTATGCCGGGAATGATCGCAGGACACCAATTTCACTCTTCTTGGATAATTCCAAGAACAAGAGCAAAATTTTCGTTTTTGTTCAACAAGAAAAGTACTCTGCTTTTGTTAGTCAATCTTTTTAAGATTGGTATGCAGCACTGCAATGAACAAATTCTGTCCCCTCCCCCCTCCCCTTATTTAGCAGTGGTCAAGAATCTAAAAGCCCCTTCTCTTGTATGCTATTACTCCCTTCTCCCCCTCAGTATGTTAGCCTAGCCACTGGCAGTTCACCTGTATTTCAGAACAGGTGATTGATAATCTCTTTTCTCTGTATTTGAAGACAAAAGAGTCACCTTTTGTAAGGATAGGCATCTAACAACGTCACCTTCGCTCTTCCTGGTTCGATTCTAAGTTCACTGAAACCGAAAATGGTATGTACATTTCTAATGTATGTGAATCGGGACTAATGATTTGTATTCACTATAGCTGAAAGTTCACTATATCTGGACTCATTATATGCCGAGTTTGCTGTATTTAATTTTCTCTGTTTCTAATTTTTTGCTTTTGCAACTAAAATATGTAGATCGTCCCCCTCCCCTTGGATCTGTGCCTGACTATATCCCCAAGAAGATGTCACTTTTATAGTTGTCTCGGGGGTACAGGCATCACATTTCGTACATATTTGCATTTTGCAAAAATTTTGAACACCAAGCGCAAGTTGCATTGAGTTGATTTAACACTGTTTTACACACACTACGGTCTGCTCTGTTTATAAAGACAATCAGTACAAGGATGTAATCCTCGGGATTTGAACTGCAGTCCTTTTGATTGGGGATCACAAGCGATACCACTGTGCCACATTGTGGTGTCATGTTTTGCCCAAAAGATAATCATTTCTCCTTTCAAGTTTCATGACATTTCAGTGTAGGAAATTGCAAAAAAAGAAATGCACATTTTAATGGTTCTATTCTTTACATTAATGTTTACACAGTGTCATTTTGTACTAAATCAATTATGCTTTGCAACTTTGTAAATCGTTTCTTTTCCTTATTTCATTCTGTTTTTGAGATAGGAATGCTAACTCCTCAGTTTTTCTTCAGGCGGCATGTAAACAGTCATTCAGTAGCGCATGACTACTTTACTATATCTAATCACCACTTTTATGAATATAGCAGCAGTCGTTCCAAAGTTAAGAGGGTGTCAAAGGTCTTTAGTGAACATACTGTATTTATAAAAAGCAGTCCTCAAGAAGGACAATGAAAATAATACACTTAGTAAGACACAAATATTTGCATCCAGGAAATATCTTGATTACTTTATAATTTTTTTTTTAATCTCTTCTCTTGCATTGTCTATTTATACTGTCTATTATTTCTATGTAGACACACAACTATTACTGTTAAGTGTTGCATCTGAAAACTTTTAAATTGAAATGTCTGTTTCCAAAAACATTTGTCATAATTTTTCTAAACAGTCAAATAGTTTTTAAATATGTTTTCTTTATTAGTGTTAATAAAGTAAAATGATTACCTACTTCAAAGCCTAATCGTTGTAAGAAACCTAAGCAAGACCTTGAAAATCCACTCTTTTGTTTGTTGCTCAATTTTTATTCATTCCTGGGGGGGGGGGGAATATATCTTTGTTTTTGAAATGGTCAATTCAGTTACTCTGGTACTATTTTTTATGCATGGTTTAGTGAATTTTTCTGTTTAATATACTATAAAATATAAATATTTACTGTCTTTATCTTTAAATAGTGAAATACCTGGGTCTTCTTGCTATGTCTAAAATTTTAAAAACTCATCCAAAGAGTGTTCAAGCTCACAAAGATTTAGTATTGCAATGTTTGGATGATAAAGATGAGTCCATACGTCTAAGAGCTCTTGATCTTCTCTATGGAATGGTAATATATTCATTAATTCCTGAACAGGTTTTCTGTTTTGCAAGTGTGTATTTTGTAGAAGCAGGATTCTTCTACAAAAATGAAATTATGATAGCTCAGTCAGTATGACTTGATTTTATTATTGTAACTGCAAATAATATTCACTGCTGAACAGTGGGATTCAATTGTGTTATTTGAAATTAGTGCAAAATAGAAAGACATATTTACTAAGTACCTCAATGATTTATTGTGATGTAAAATTATTATTGTATATGTACAGAAGGAAATTTTCTGCATGTCTGATATTAAACTAGCTAAAGCAGTGTTTCTCAAACTTTTTTGTGTTATGCCCAGCCTAAGCCTTTGTAAAATTTTTATGACTGTTTCCCCTAACATATATATAATTTTTAATCTTCAAATTTTAAAAGAGACAGTATATTTAAAATTTAATATTTCATTTGATTGTACAGTAATGGAACCTTCTATCCAGCATCCTCAAGACTCACCTCATTATGGTTCATGGCTATATTTTAAGTTGAGTGACCACTTATTATGTCACCAAATTTCGGTAAAATCATACAAGCCGGTGCACACCCCATGTAAACACGGCGACAGCTGCTAGAGCTTGGCAACCGCCAAGCTCCAGCAACTGTCGCCAACCATTTTGCACGATCAGCAAAGTATTTTAACACATTAAAATTGCACATATATTCCACTTACAAAAACATTAAAACAAAATACAACGTCCATATTTAACCAAAAGAACGCCTGCAAATTCAGTAACAGGCAATTTAAAATAAGCAAATAGTGGACCGTTTTTAACTAAAAAAAATACAGTGGATTAAGCAACCTAGTTGTACAGTTATGTAAACTAGGCGACCAGTGGACCGTTTTTAACTAAAAAAACCTCAGTGGATTCAGCAACCTAGTTGTACAGCTAATGTAAACTGGGCAAACACTGGCCTGTTTTCAACTCAAAAAAACATCGATGGATTAAACAACCTAGTTGTACACCTCTTATAAAGTCAGTATGATTAGAATAGCACGTAAATAGCACTTACGAAAACATAAACACATCAAATATCAATTTAAAATTCACATTAAAAACCTTAAACATTGCAAAGATTCGTTAAAAAAGAGCACTTACCTATAAATTTTTTAAATAACCGCTCAGAAATGTCCCCAACACCCACTGGCTTATAACGTAACACCATCATGCTTTCTTTTATTTAGCTGTTATATTCGCACTATATTTCTAACAAACACGCACAAATTCGTTTCATATATTAACATAACACATTTCATTCCTTTCCATCAATAACAGAAACAATTTTAAATTCCCAAACCTGACGAAACACGTATTCTTTATGGTTGCCAGTCACAAATACCACCGGCAGGTAACTTCACTTTGGCAGTGCATCGCTCACTCTAGCGTCAGAGTGTTCGCCAAGAATTAGTAAACAAAAACATCGATATGCAAACGATGCACCGTATACGGAATATAGTCCCAAATTTCATATCATTTGCTTTAGTCATTGTTATGTGATGCGCGAACATAAATGTACGCAATTTGAAACTGTTTTCTCAAAATCTAATCAAATTTTTTTTTTAAATCGTCACCTATAGTTTAAGTTCAGTGACCACTTATCATGTCACCAAATTTCATTTCATTTGCTTTAGTTGTTATTACATGATGCACGAACAAAAATTTGCACAGTTTGAAACAATTTTTGCAAAATCTAAAAATCTAAACAAGATTTTTTTTAAATTTGTTGCCTATATTTTAAGTTGGTGACCACCTATCATGCCACCAAATTTCATTCATTTGCTTCAGTTGTTTTTATGCAATACATGAACAAACAAAAACATCACGGACAGAATGACAGAACAACAGAATAACAGACAAACTTTTTTTTAGGGTTGTGCTGGATTCCCAGGTACTTGAAACAAATATTAGCCCTTACAACTCAATATGTTGTTGTCACTCTTAAATAATGTTACTTACCTTTTTAAAAGCTTCTTTGACTTCTTCCTAAGTCATAAGAATCATTACTTGAGTGTATCTGGAGCTTGGTAAAGTTCCCGTGTGCAGTTACTAAGTTAAGTTCTTTTCATCGCTAACGACGATGTTTTACCAGATGCCGGCCATTCGCTGAATGGTGTGTTTATAATTTTTCCCACCGGGCGGCTGAGCTTCCATGGACGTGTTGCTCTGGGATGACGTTCTCCGATCATGCTCAGTGCTCGTAATTTTATGCTAACTGTATAGTTCGGCAAGTATAAATACGTGTCCAAATGTGTAGCGATTAGCTTTGGCTTTTGCTTGCACTTTTAACATTTCTAGTGAAATGAAAGCTCTTATGTTGGTGCAGTAAATATGCTTGTTATCTGCGATAATTTACTATGATTAACTTAACTGTGATTAAATTTTCTTATACTTTTCTTCAATAAGCAAAGTTATTTTAATTTTTTTTATGAGTCATCAATTTCTAGTCATTATTTGCACGCTGCCAAGTTTCTTGTTTTTAGATTTCACTCTGCAAATAGCTTTTATAGCTCTGCTAAATTGCTGTATAAAAATAGTAATAGACAATGTTGCTTTGTGAGTTAAGAACCCGTTTGTTTTATTTTAAGTCTCACTTAGCGAACACTAGATAGAAATCGCAAAATTTTTGAATCCAAGTAATGTACATACAAGTCTAATTTTATTTATATAGATTAACACAGAATAAGGATAGTTATTAGTTAATTGTATAGATTGGTATAAGAGTTTTAATTTCCTTGTGGATAGTATTAGAATTAATTTTTGGTAAATTAGGAGTGCTAAATAAATATTTCATCCTATCTGTTATAGACTTTCTTACATAAAAGCATAATTATTAGCTGCCTTATAAACGTATGGTGTAACTAAAAATATTCATATAACATATTAAAAGAATTTTGTATGTTACTAATTAATATTCTTTTTTTTGGGGGGGGGAGATGGACTTATTACTGCATAAATCAATTATTGATGCATAAATCAATATTTATTTATTGCATAACAAAACCTTTCAATAATTAAATTTCTTCATTGGACGTATTATACTCAATGCTTCATTGGACGTATTATACTCAATTGCTATATTTTAAGTAAATTTATATAAGTTACTTTTTAAATATCATAAATATTAACATTATAAGTCATGGTTAATGTATACTTTATGCTGAAAGACAGAATATTCCTAACTTTGACAGTCATTAACACTTAGTACCAATCCATAAATTTTCTTTTTCAGAAAGGCCTCAAAGGAATGTTTAAATGTTTCTTCTAAATTACTATTTTAAGTTATAAAAATTGAATGATTGAAAGCTCTGTTTTCTTCCTTTATTTTATATTTATCCTTTTCTTTTGTAAATTGGATCAGCTTTTAAATGTGTTACAATATTTCCTGCTATATATGGATATGCATACCTGCCAACTGCTCTGGTTCTTCCGGAGCAACTCCGTAAATATTTCACTACTCCGGATATTCCATACAAGATATTTTCTCTGAAAAATAGCCAACTTTGGAGTTGAACTTTTAAAAAAAAAATTCAAGAGAAATGCATGCTAAATCCAAAAGAACGTGTTTATCCTACGAGAGAGGGAAAAAAAAAAAAAAAAAGATTCATTGCTTTACAAGTTTAAATGTAGGAGTGGCTTTCAATACTCATTATTTACTTTATACTAATTACATTGATCTATTTTTTTTTTAATGTTTGAAATAAATAAGATGAATTGAATTCCATTTTTAAGGGTCTAGTGTAAATGTATCTTACAACTTATGATTAATATTTCTATGCTAATTATGATATTAGTTAACTATTGATGCATTATTTGGTTAATTTTTAATTACTTTTACCATGAATAATTAAGTTAAAGCCTTTTAAAAATTGTGTCACGACCTGCTCCTGAAAACCTTTCAAAACTTCGGAAATTTTCCCAAGTTGCTCCTGATAAATGTTTTCATATGTTGGCAGGTATAGATATGAATATTGTGAGCCATTACTTTACTTGTCTTTCCATTTAGTTTAATATTTACATATAATATTTAGTTAAAAATGAAAACCCTCCTCTTTTTATTAGAGAGAAACTTCTTGTTTATTTTCTTATTTAAGGTTTGTCATCAACTTTGAGGACAAATTACCTTTATGTTACCCACCCTTACACATGCAAAAATACTCCTTTCTTTTTAATAATTTCAAAAATATTTTATTGATTATAAATCATGTGAACTTAAGGAAGTAATTAAAAAAAATACCCATAAAATTAAGGAATATCTTTTGTATCATTGGTACTTACAAGCATTACAACAAGTGCTATATTTTCATGTTTTAAATAGAGTTTTGATTAGGTCTTATTAAAAATTATCATGAACTAAACTCTCTTCCACTTTAATTTTGTGCCATTAAAGCTCGTTTAAGTTATCAAAAATTCTTTCAGACTTTTAGAATTTTAAAAGTTCTTAACTTGTAAGTACCAGTTACCTAAGATTAGGTTAACTATTTCATTTAAATAAAGTATGCGTGGCTTAAAGAATTAACTTGTCATACCATCTTGCAATTTTGTACAGTGGAGCATCGTTTATATGACATCAAAGAGTACCAAAAAATGCCATATAACCAATAATATTTTATAAACAATTTTTCACTTCTAAAACTAGACGTAATTTGTTTTCACTTAATGTTTAAAGTGTTGACGTAAATAAATTTATAGATTAAACAAACTGACACAAACAAATAACACCCCCCCCCTCAAAAAAAGAATAGAAAAGTAAAAGAAATTAAAGTAAGCAATTTAAATGTACATACCTTTATTTTTTCTTTTGATGCACCAAATTTGTTTTTTAACTTTAATCATTTTACGAGTTAACAGAAATTTTTTTCAATGGTTTTATGTGGTGATTGGCATTGAATTCTAATTAATGATTTGTGCAATGAGTCAAGGTCCTGAAAAGTTTTTATGCTGGTATTGTGCCTAACAAAATAAGCTCTTAAGGGTGTAGTTCGAAGAAAAAAATCTCCCTCTCAGTCTTGATACACAAATTAAAATAAACTAGAAAAAATTCCGAATGATTCTTAATAAGCTGTGTTACCTATCTTAATAAATAAAACAATGGTGCCTTTTATAAAGCTTTCCAAAAAAATTCTTCAATATAGAATTGTGCAATGAAAATTTGTGAAGAGTGACACATCCTGCTAAACTTTCCATTTTTAAGAATTTTTTTCCAAAAGTTTCTAAACTGATACGGGTTTATCGTTTATTATAGTGTACAGTACAGCTTGTAGAGAGACATTCTAAAATTTTTGAAGTGCATTGAATAATTAATTTATTTGTATTTATGTACCAAAATTGCATGATTTTTTTTTTTTTTTAATCATGCCGTTAATGTTTCCATGCAATTCATGGCATCTTCAAAAGTTGGAGAAACAATTTCTTGGTATTCATCATCATCCTCACTGTCACTATACCATTCAGTACAGACTAGGATCTCTTAGAGGGTCCTCAAGAAGGGGATTCCTCTTGGACCCTAGTACAGTCAGTCGGCCTTAATCCACAAATAAACTATGCCATTCAGACTGGAAAGTCTGATTGAGATCATTAACACTGTAAATCACATCATCATTGCAATTTGTGTATTCATCAAAAGTTGTCTCTATTCTAATCATCTTCATTGATTATTGTATCATCACTCAAATTATCATCAGATTTTTTATGTGCAAATCTGGCTTTTGTGAATTGAAGCAGTTTATTGTAGTCTTTGGTACCTGAGACCAAGCCAGTAAAATCATATTCCCTGCATGGAGGACAATTTTTTCTTGGGATTAGGCTCTTCAGTGCTTCAAAGAGCAAGTTAACTGCTTTTTATAATTCATTCTTAATCAGGTTGAATTATCTGATGCCAATTTAGAAAACCTGCTAAGATAGGTAACATGAAACAAACAGATTAACAAAAATTGAGTGAAGAATATCTCATCAAAACTTGAGAATTAATAATATTGAGTTATGGTATAACATTGAGTTACTATATTGTTAACTAACCTTGTGTAAGATTGCATATCAGAGTGGACTATGAAACTTCACAAAAAGTCAACCTAAGAATTTCTTGAGATATGCTAATATAATAGAGAATATAATAAAGAAATAAACTTTAAACTGCATTTGATAGTGGTTTCTTGGGATTAACAACTATGATTAAATATCTGAAATATTTTCATGCTCATTTTATAATGACATGAATACTGTTCCTGTAAATATGTAATTGAGTTACAGTGAAACAGTGAAATCAAATTTTTGCATCCACATCTCATATTAATTTTTTACATCCACATATTACATTTGAGAGACATTTCAACTAAAGATATGTTACACAAGTACTTAAGTGTGTTTGGATTCACATGCATTTGTGAAACATTTTTTTCAGAGATGAACTTTACAAAGAGTTCATCTCATGCCCAAATAACATGGCTGAACACACTTGTGCCGTTTGAATAAAGAAGATAACTTTTATTTTTTCAAAAAATCAGTATCCAGTGGGTTTACTGTAACATTGGTCATTGAATAGCCAAATTTTTAGTTTTTGCTTCTTCATAACATTGTCAATTTTTTCAGCCATGTAGTAAAAATTTCAGTCATCATCCATGCCTTCTTACTGGCATCATAATCCAGTCATAGCATTTTGATGTTCTTTAGACACTTAGGATTTTTTGGTTCTCCTACCCTACCAAAGTAGTGATCTTTTTACTTCCATCACTGTTTACATAAAAAAGCACAGTAAGGCAATCTTTGCCTTTTTTTTACTGTTACATTTTTTGCATGCTAAAATCCAATTTTGCACCAGATGGTAAAAAAGACCCATATCATCGACATTAAAAAGTCTAATTTGGTATTCACTAATTATGCCTGGCAGAATTTTGTGCCATTCTGCGATAGAATCAGAGCTGGAACATCTCTCTTGATTCACATTTAAAACTTGACATGTGATCCTGCGGCACGCTTTGATTTTCTATAACCATCCTGCTGTAAAGCCACTGTCTGCCATATTCAATTTCATGGCAATTTCCATCAGTACTGTACCACTTACTGGAATGTTTGATGCACAACACTGATTGAAAAACTACAGTAAGACTTTTTCCATTTCTGGAAATTTATCCTCTTGCATTTGCTTTTTTTTTTTCCCTATTGAAGATCCATAGGCACAAATGTATGGTGCAGTTTTTTGGCACTGAATAAAAGTCTAAAGGTAGAAACAGGTACACCCATCATTTTAGCCAAGCCAGTATTTGACCATATTGGTGAACTTTTATAGAATTCTTTCAAAATTTCTTTTTTTTTTTTTTTATGAGATAGACTTGCATTTTCAGTTAGATTAAAATAGGTAGGAATTATTTAGGACCACGCTGAAAGGTCATATAAACAGGGATGAGAATTTTCCGCGGTTCGGTTATTTCCGCTTATTTTGCTTTTTTTTCCCGCTTTTTTGTGTGTAAAAATATTTTCAGTGCAATTTTCTTTTTTAAAGATATATTCGCCAAAATACATCTTGCTTACCGATCTCAAGACCGTATTGCTAGCCCCAACACGTATTCGTCTTCGGCCATGCTTATTGCGTATTCAAAAATCTTGCAGGCTTGGAGTCCAAGGAGAAGCCTTTATGATCCACTCCTCCAAGCCAATCGAAGCGTTGCTAAGCATGCGCGCATCGAAGAAGTATGGGAATATCCAATGAGGAGATCAAAAGTCGAAAGAGCCTCCACGAAGTTTGTTCCTTCCGATAAGCGCTGAATTTTATTACATGTTATGGCTTGTTCCGTTTTGCGGTTTTCTGTCCTCAGTTATGGAAAGCAATCATTTGGATATCATAAACCGCATTAACGCTGCGGAAATAAACAAAGAAAATCACAATTAAGAATTTTCTACAATCTGCATTTTTTTAAAAATTGCTTTCATAGTGAATTAATTTTGAGGCATCAGATAAATCCCACAACATGCCAAGCTTAAAACAAACAATTATTCTCCGATGCACGCATTATACAAGCATTGTCAGCATAACAGCTGGCCCGTCCGGTGGAAGAGGAAAGAACTGTTTACTTAAAAAAAAATGGAATTTCTCTCTTTCTCCCTCCTCTGCTGTTGACTACCCAAACAATCGTTTATTTATTTAATAATGTTCCTCTTTGTAAATTAAAAACATTGTTTATATTAAATCATAGGCTGTTATTTGGCTTCCTAAATCATAGGCGTTAGCATCACGCAAACGCAAGGTTTTTTTTTTTTTTTTTTTTTAAGTGTACGTGGGGGAGCACGCACATAGCATATTCTAAAGTAAAAATAGGTATGTTTCTTTAAGTTTTTAAATAAAGGGGGGGGAAAAAGGTTTTGGAATGAATGGTTTTCTAAACAAAGTTTGGGGGGCACATGCCCCCTCTCCAACCCCCACCCCCCTCTGCCAACGATATGCTTATGTCTCAACTTAGCAGTAAAGTACTTTTAAATAGTCTATGAGAAGTAGGGAAGTAAGAGTTCTCAATTTAACACTATAACTGGATTTAAGTCATCAATAGTTGAAATCAAAACTGCTGAACTAATACATTGTGCACAAATTGGAAGGTACTCAGTTTGCAAACCTGCACGAAGAAAAAATTTTGAATTTTTGATAATTGATAAGTCACAAATTGTTAATCATTTGACCAGCGCTGAAATAATTTCCTCTGTTTCAAAACCAGAAGCAAACAATTCTGAAACGACTTCATATGCTCGAGAGAAAGTTGAAAAACTTTCAGTATCTCTAGAAATTTCCATAAGAGATCAATATTTTGAATTCCTAGAAACATAAGACTGTGTAACTGAAGTAGAATTATTAACTGTTCACAGGCTGCAAGAAAATTTATTTGTTGAAAGATTGCAAATTCTAAAACAAATCAAAATCAATATATTGTTTAACAAACTTTAAACAGTAAAGTAATTTCATTTTTTCCCCCTGTAAATAAATAAATTGCATATTTTTGCTTTTTAAAGTAGTATTTGTATTTAAAAATTATTTTTAAGCATTATAATTATGTGACATTAAGGTTTTTTTTCTTAATTTTATAGAAACATTAAGGTTTTTTGTACTTTATATTAAAAGAATTATTTACATTCTGATATTGTTTACTAATCCTGCATTTAACATTCCTGACTTTCTGCAAAATTGAAATTTCAAACATAAATTATTGTAAAAAGCAAATTATTCATTTTACAAATTGTAATGTTGTGTAATTCTATTATTTAAAATATTAATAATACTTTGTATAGATAAGATAGTGAAATTTAATGTGTGAAAAATTTCAATGTATGGTTTATGTCACAAATAAGAAATTGTAAGTTTAAAACTATGATATAGTAATACATAAATCTACTGGATTCTCTACCCTAGTTGTTGGCAGGTATACAACTAGTCAGCTTTCCCCTCCTCCCTCTCCCATTTGTTAGGAGAGAGAAAAATAAATGAGATGGCATTCAGCAGATTTTTATTGGGAACATATATGGCCTAAATTTTCTGAAATATCTATGTATTTTTGTTAGTGTTAACTTTTTAAAGTTACAGGATAGATTTTATTGTCTGATGTAAGAGAAAAGTTGAACTTACTTTTAACATTTTGGATATATATTTCTTTTGCTGTGCCATATTCTGTGTTCTTGGGCTATTTTATAATGAATTGTGGTAAATCTATGGAAGCTTGAAATATTTAATGATATTTGGAATTTCGTGAGAGACAGTTCATAGAAAATCAAGTAATTCCCCCCCCCCTCACCCCCAGAAATTACATTGCATTCACTTTCAAAAGAATAGAGTAAAGTTGTTTTGTAAAGCTAGGATTTTGTCTTGACTGTAGATTTTGTGAAATTGCTTAAGATCATCCTTTAAATAATGATAACCTCTGTTTCATTATTGAATGTTCTGCATCTAAAATTGCACATAAATGTTTATGAATTTTAATTTTTAAAGATAATAAAAATTATAATTTAAATAAAAATATTTTAATAAATAATTGTAACCTATATATTGTTGATATAAAATAGTTGTAATATATATATATCAAAAATGGGCATCACGCGCTTGAACTTTGCTCGAAGTCGAAATTACGTTCACGCACTTTTCCTCTTTTTTCATATTTGTGTATTCTCATCCCTGATATAAATGAGGCTTCACTGTACCAGTTTTTCCATTTTCTCAATCATTTACATGTGAAGGTAATTACAATGCATGAACTTCAATAAAGCATATGCAATAAAAAGTTGTGAAAGGCTTGTATTATCAGTGAAATAAAATGCTTGTTAAAAAGTTAAAATCATTAAAAGCCAATAAAATCTCCGTAAAAGTTTAAAAAAGACGAACCATTTTAGCACTTTCGGCAGCTAGGTCACTGCCATCTTCGGAACTGAGCCCGCTCCCCGCTTCACTTCTTAAAATTTTACTTGTTAGTACTTGTTAAAATTTTATGGATTTTGTCATGCAAGCTTTGCCATTTCTTCAACTATTTGCATGTGAAGTGAATTATAATTTGTAAGATAGAACAAGGTATAGATGATAAAAAATGGTTGAGATTGTTTATAAAGTGTTTGCTCCTTCGCCAGTGAATTAGATTATACCTATATTCACAAACTTTCATTAATATTCTTAGCAGCTTGTGTTTACGTTAAGTATAAGCATTCATATGTAGTAATACGAATTCTTTATGTTCATGTTTTCTACTAAATTATTATAATCCAGTGCTTATTTTTATTTCTCTTTAACCTCTTAACTGCATTTATTTTGAATATTTATAGGTCTCTAAGAAAAACT
Source organism: Cheiracanthium punctorium (assembly GCA_038373885.1). Classification (NCBI taxonomy): domain Eukaryota; kingdom Metazoa; phylum Arthropoda; class Arachnida; order Araneae; family Cheiracanthiidae; genus Cheiracanthium; species Cheiracanthium punctorium. The sequence goes on along the minus strand of JAWZYV010011915.1, from coordinate 116,225 downwards.
TAATGGAAATAGTTAAAAAACTCATGACCCATATGGATAAAGCTGAAGGATCTCAATATCGTGATGAATTGCTTTCAAAAATTATTGACATATGTTCACAAAATAACTACCAGTATATTACGAACTTTGAATGGTATGATTTTCATTTTTTTTTTTATGTGTGTTTAAATTTGTGCCTTACATTAACCTTTTAATTCTGGACTTTTTTTTTAATTTCACATACATGTTCAAGACTTCCTAAACTTTACAGAATCTTTTATGAAGGATACCAAACTGATATGAATAAATAGCAAATACTTCCTCAGATGTATTCCTTTCAGATGTAATTGTCCTCATGATCACACCCTGCATTAATATGTGAGCCAAGTATCAAAATTATCATAAAGTTAATTAATAAAAGCTCATTTTCATTGAGAAATTCTAAAACGAACATAGATAATAAATCATATTCAAAATTAATAATTTTTTAAAAACTTAGTTAAAAACAGTTAAAAGCCATTAAAATCCATTAAAAAATTACAAACACAACACACCAAGTGTTTTGTCTAGCGCTTTTGGCTGCTTACAAGGAGGAGGCCCTGCCTCGGGAAAACGGATTTCAATGATCTTTGGCACAGTGGTAGTATACCATGTGAATATACTACGTATAAAATACTAAGACTCAATACTCAAATATAGCCAAGAAAAATAAATATTTATTTTTGAATCACTTCACCAAAATTTTAAATATTAAGTTACACATGCTTGTACCCGAGTACCGTAGCCTAATTGACAAGGCGCTGGACTTCTGTTCTGGCGATGCGAGTTCGTATCCCTTACTATGAAATTGTATTTTCCACTTATTTTTTTAAATACAATATTACTGATGGTTAATTTTTTAGTGAAGTAAATAATTTATTTATTTATTAATTTATTGATTTTTTTTAACTGCCTTCTTATTAATTTTTACATTATTATTTAAATTTTATTTCTACTAGCAGAATCTTTACTTTGGTATCAGAATTTTACACATTCAAATGATACTCAAGAAACTCATTATATATTTAACATACATTACATTTTGGCCCAATCTTATCGAAATAATTTTTTTTTCTTCTAATTTTCACTTTTTCGGAAGCACAGCAACAGCATTTTCTTTTAATCGTCTGCCATCTGCTGATTGGTTGTCTACTTTTCCAAGTGTAATATTCTTATGATGTTAAAATTTCTGATAGAATTATATAAAGTGAAATTTGTTTAGAACTGTATCACGGCTAAAAATATGTCATCAATCGAAGCAAGTTCTTGTTGTGATGAAAAAACTGAAAATTCTATGTACAATGCTGCTTCGAGGCAGTGGCTGAAAGATGGAGTAGCATATTACGAGAGTTTACTGCTAGAAAATAATCTAATTGCAATGACATCTTCTGACATACTGTCTGAAGAAGCCATTCTGGTAGGTTCAGAATTGTATAATTATACATTAGACAACATATTACAACATAATTAGACATGCTGAGTGAAAAAAAATTTATAACTGATGAAGAATTGATCCATGCTCAAGAAGAATGTATAAAAGAAAATTTTCATTCAGTTATAGATGGCTCATCTGATGAATGCGTACCAGATGAAAAAAAAAATAAAATGAATGAATATATTCCACTGGAATATAAAATCAAGGTTTTAAAAACAGCAAAAGCCCACCCTACATGGAAACTAGAAACGTTGCAAAAAAAATGAATGCAGTCGTTTCCATTTTATCCACCTGTAATTTTTTTTATCATAATGATAATATCTGAATTACAAAATGTGTTATAATATTTTAACTGTCATAACTGTAATCAATTCCAAAAATAGACTTTGAATAGCAGAAAAAAAATCCCAAATATTAAAAAGCAGTAGAAAAATGCAGTAAATAAATTACTTACTTCACTAAAAAATTAACTATCAGTATTGTTGTTTTTAAAAAAATAGAGGAAAATAAATTTTCATAGTACGGGATTCGAACCCGCATCGCCAGACCAGGAGTTCAGCGCCTTGCCAATTATGCTATGATGCTCGGAGAGAAGTGTGTGTAATTTAACATTTAAAGTTTCAGTGAATTAAATTCAGTGTAGTGATTTAAAAATAAAAATTATTTTTCTTGGCTGTATTTGAGTATTGCACCTTAGTATTTTACACGTTGTATATTCACGTGGTATACTACCACTGTGCCAAAGATCATTGAAATCCGTTTCCCCAAGGCCAGGTCTCCTCCTTGTTAGCCTGCAGCCATCGTAAGAACTGGAGAAAGTTTCCTCCTTCGTTCCAGCATGCCACTCTAGGCTTCATCGATTTGCACGTGTGTGATGTCGTTGACGGTGCCCTCTTACGTTAAGATTCCTATTGCTTCATGTTTTAGACTGTAGATATGATTATTGTAATTGGCTATTTTCTTAACGTTATTAAAATCTATTTCTAAATTTTCCTTTAAAGCTAAGCGAGATAGGGCAGTACTATGTGTATTAAACTTAATACCATTAATGTGTTCTTTGATTCTGTCTTTTATTTTTCTTTTTGTTACACCTATGTCTTAACTTAATAATTTTTAAAAACCTAAGTTTTATTATCATTATTATTTGACTATTAAAAATAAAGATTGTGTTATGCTTAGTATGAAATTTTATATATGATATTTGTAATTGAAAAATTGATGTATGATATTTGTACCTGGAAATTTTTCAGTTACAAATATCATGAATCAGTTTTTCAATTACAAATATCATATATAAATTTTTATACTATGCATCACACAATCTTTCATTTTAATAGCCAAATGAGAATATCATTTTTTATCCAAGTATGTTTCAATAATTTCTATGTAACAAAATTTCCAGTTACGTTCACACAAAACAGTTTTGTCTTAGTTTGTTTTATGTTAATCTGGGAAGCAAAAATTCATCGCCTGATTTGACAAAGGACTATTTTGTTCATTTACTCAGCTTTTTCATCTTTTGAGCTTTTTAAAGGACATCTTTTCTGACTTCTATTTTCTATTATTGTTCCCTTCCCCTCATATTTATCATTATTTAAATATTTTAGCATTGAAAAACATGTAAATAAGTTCTCAAAATATAATTTATAAAATAAGTTTTGTAGTTCCCTTATTAATTTATTAACCTTTTGAGCCAACTATTGCTGACTATTGGCTGAATGAATAAGCATTGAACACTGGGAGGTGACTGAAGTGTGCAGATCCAGGGTTTAGGCCTCGCTTGCAGCTGTCAATCCAGCAGTCAAGAGGTTTGGGTGGTTTTCTCCAGATGTAACATATGCAGAACCCTCATAAAGATATCTGTCCAGGGTATCCCTCCCTAGGTAGCCATTTGCTTTGCCTTAACCAAAAACAGAAACAGTCATCATAAACATGTAAAATTTTGTCTTGCTTTTAACTTTTTACATCAGTCTAGCATATTTATCAAATTCATTCTGTATTTATTTGTTCATTGTAGAATTTCCTCTATAGATGTAGGATCTTATTTTAATGTGTAAATACCATATTTTATAGCCAAGTGCATGCTTACCATGTATGAACTGTTTATACCTGTCACTACCAAAATAGTGGGAGATATAAAATGTAAATTGATTTGAAATAAGAGTTTAATAATTATTTGAAATAAATCTTTCAAAATTCAATTCTTACAATATAAATTTTGAATGAAAAAATAAGGTTTAACTTTTGCAAATTGCTATTTTTTGCATTCTCCACAAAAAACAAAATTTAACTCTTTACTGCTTGATTTTTTTAAATTCACTTGGCCCCTAATCAAGCTTATTCGTAAAAAAGACATAATTTCAACAGACAAAACCCGAAGATTGGATCAGATAGAATGTTACTGAGCTTAGCTGCACATTGCTTGGTTCTTGCATCTTCATTGGTACATAAAAATTTAAACTTCACACTACAGTAGACCCCCTACCCCTCATAACACGGAAGAAATTTTGTTATGGGAATCCGTGTTGTACGGGTCCTGAGCTATACTCCACCTGGAGTGCGGACTCCGCTTATAATCGCTGGAAAAATTATTTGCACTCCTCAGCAACACAATGATATTTAATGTTGACATTCAAAAGTTATATTAATTAGGAGCTAAAGCGTAATAAAATCAGAACATCTGTTTCAGCTGTATTTTTAATAATGTAAACCCTATTGGACACCTTGCGAATTTGCCACCCATGGCGATTTTTCATTATTTGGCGACTTGCGTACATGTAAAGTTAATAAAAGCTACGGAACAGATAGGATAGCTTGCCACCAATGGTGACTTTTCATTATTTGGCGATTTACACATGCTCACAACCTATAATTACTCTTCATTTAAGATTACCGGAAAACCGTTATCCATATTTTCATTTACATAATAGTTTGCAGATTGGCGTACTTAGCACCACGAATTATACCATCTCGTCGCGCTAGCAAATATCCAAATTGTACTGTAACTGCTATAATGGCATAGTTAACGCCGCCAAATATTTCTACTGGTAGCAAAGAATCCAGCTGGACCGAACCGGCTTTAAAATAATCTGCATTTTAATTACTTTTCATTTTCAAGATATTAGTTATTCTGTTTTGGAAAAACGGATAATCGCTAATTCTAAACTCCTGTTGTCTAAGCGAACTTACTATTTGAAAATTGTCAACTTTGTGTAACACATTTTGAGTTACTTATTTCATGTAGTTTTTATTTTGGCGTAAAATGGGTGTATTTCTACTTCATGTTTGACAATTTCACGTGATACTACATACTTGGAAACGCTTTGTTGCAAAGGAATGAATGATTTTATGCCAAATCTGGCAACCATTCTGTTTATTTTTTCAGTTTTTTATTAATATCTTCTAAAATAATTCGATTTTCGAAATTTAAGTCAGCTCATCAGGTTCCTCGGATTTATTCGAATCTGTGGGCACCTTAGTCGAAACTTAAATCCCCACGGTTTAGGAGGAGATAGGCCAACAAGCTTTGGCAGCACCAGCGGAGTTTACTTTTTTTTAGAATAGAGAGATACCCAAATTAAATTTCATTCTGTTCTGGAAACTTGCAGAATCTTTTCGCAATCGAAAGATTTCGTTTTGTGTACACAGCTATTCTCATGTCCATGCAAACGATTTATGTGTGAAAAAAAAATGATAATAAACTGTGTAATCTGGAAAAGCTTTTTTAAACGAATTTGAATCCCAATTGTATGACGTCATATTCACTTGAAAAGGGTAATTTTGTCATGCAAATGATTTACTTTTTTGACTCTCGGAAATAAAATGGTGCTGATAATAGCGAAAAATCGCTTAAAAAGGAGGGAACGGGTGGATTTTCAGATTTTTAAAGAAGCGCAGATTGTTTTCTATATTTTTATACATGATCATGAAAATTTTCAAGCGGATCTTGCAAACGGTGAAGAAGTTATTAGTCTTTTTGTGTTAACTTTGTAAATTTCACGCGATTCTAGATACTTGGAAACGCTTTGTTGCAAAGGAATGAAGGATTTTATGCCAAATCTGGTAATCATTCTGTTTATTTTTTCAGTTTTTTATTAATATCTTCTAAAATAATTCGATTTTCGAAATTTAAGTCAGCTTAGCAGGTTCTTCGGAATTTTTCGAATCTGTGGGCACCTTAGTCGAAACTCAAATCCCCACGGTTTAGGAGGAGATAGTTACACAAGCTATTGACAGCGGCCTTTACTTTATTTTAGAATAGAGAGAAACTAAAAACAGTTTTTAGAATGGCTCGCTTATGTATAACTACAGAAAAATAAAATAAAAAATTGAAGTTAGAAGTAATCAAATGACGTGAAATGTTATTAATATTTCAGAATTGATATTTTGCATATAGAGGCAGTTTTCCTGGGGCATAATCCTATGCTTTATTTATGATTCCAGCAGCCATTTATCTGAACAATAAGAAATAAAATCTTCATATATGAAAAACTGTTCTATAATGTTGAAAATGCTGTATAATTTTATGCCTGTCTGAGCTGATAATGATGAATTTCAGTTACAACTTTCGAGAATACTTCTGTTCTACATTTTATTAACAGTAACTTGCACAAAAAGCAATTCATATGTGTATTTTTATCAAAATTAATACAATGTGTACCAGGACAAGAAATTTACTGACATTTTAACGTTCTATGCCAATGTTTCTATTTGGAACATCATGTTTAATATTTTTTTTAAAAACTAAACTGTAATATCTATCAGTTTAACAAAAACACTACTTATTATTGAAAGTGTGATTGATTTTTTGATACATTATTTATTTTTCAAATGTAAAAATTTCAGCCCAGAAAAATTTCTAAAATTTGACTTTTACAATTTTAACTGTACACAAGAAAAAAAAAATCTATAAAATTCCCCAAAATTTCTCTATTGTATTACTAAAGGATAAATTCAAAGAGATAATAAAAGAAATTCAATTAATGGCAAGATATCTTTTCTCATATAAAAATGCAATGTTCCAAAAGCAACATTGGCATGTAACGATATATGCAATCAGGGGTATAACATGTATATGTCTCTTTATTAGATTTTAATACATTCAGTGCTAAATATCTGCACCACACAGAAATTCACGGCTGCGGCATAAAAACCTCGAAAATCTCGTACAGCATGGGAAAATTTTTTTAAAAAGCATAATGAAAATGGATGTATGCATACAAACACTCGCACACATACACACACGTCCTACTATATAGTTACGCTTATCCCTGACTCACTCATTCACTGACTAACCATTCTGCCACAGGATGTTGTGGGTGCGCCAACCACAGATGGCGCTGTGAATGATATGACGCATGCGCAGATCGATCCTGGGTGGAACGCCCTGCTGAGGAAGAGAGCTGGCCATTTAGAACCAAGACCTGTGCTGAAGAAGGTGGTGGCTGCCACCGATAGTGCTACATAACGGATTTTAATGTGTTTTTACCTGTTTTTAAATGATTTTAACTATCCGTCACTGCTTTTAAATTAACATACCTGCCAACCCTTCTGGTTTTGACAGAAGACTTCTGTTTTTTTAAGCTATCTTCCGGTCTTTTGCCAGAAGATAAAATCTTCTGTTTTTTTTTTTTTTTTTTAGTTGATATATTAAATTGTATTGAAAACTATTATAAAAATTGGTAAATAAATAAATCCATTTCAAAGTCATTTATTAAGGTAACCATTTCAACAGCTAACAGCATAATACTGTTGTATGAGTGAGGTCAAAGCATTTGTAAGCAAATAAAAAAAAATAAATAAAAAAAAAAAAAAAAAAAAACAGGACTTAATTTCATTCCTCCATCAGTAATTATTAGAAAATTTGTGTTGAAAACTAAAGCTAACATACTTTGTTATGAAAATAATTTTTCTGATAAACTATTTGTAGAAGCAAAAAAAAAATCTTAATCTGTTTATTTTTCAACGTACTTTGGTTAAAAATAGTCGAATTTCCATCTATTTAATTGTTTTTATTTTTGTGAAAAAACTCCATCTTTCTCCGTTTTGTATAAAAATTTCAGGTAAGCTCTTTTCTATTACTATTTAATTTGTTTTAATTTCCATGCATTACTAATATAAAAAAAAAATATGAGAAATGGTGGTAAACTGGGGGTCTTCTGTTTTTACTTCTTATATTTAAAAATTATCTTCTGATTTTTTGTGAAATCTTCTGCTTTTTCAACCCGAGTCTTCCTGTTTTTGGCTTAAGGAGGTTGGCAGGTATGAATTAACATCTACACCATTTGTACGATCCACTTGAAGTTTATCGTAATAATGTATAAAAATGTAGAAAGCAATCTGCACTACTTTAAAACTCTGAAAATCCACTCGTTCCCTTATTTTTAAGGAATTTTTTGCTCTTTTCAGCTCCATTTTATTTTTGAGAGTAAAAAAAGGGAATCATTTGTGCAACAAAATTAGCTGTTTCAAGTGACAGTGACATCATACTGAAATCACGGTTATCAGGCTTTGAAGGAAAAATTGCCCACTCTTAAACCTATCTTATCACATTTGTTCCCATCGTGTCAAAGACACAACTGATGATATTCTCTTTTTTGCCCATTTTGCCCAATTCCGATTTGTTTAAAATTGTTTTTCCAGATAATAGTTTAACTTTTTTCATTAAAAATGATCGCCTTTTTGAAGCATTGATATAAGAGTGGTTTTATACAAACCAAAATCGTTCGAATGCGAAAATTTTCTGCGCGTTTCCAAAAGAGTATGAAATTATTTATTTTAGGTAGATGAAAATTAAATATATTGAGTGTAGATATATTTTCGTCAAATGGTTTTTCTAGCGCCTGTTTTAATTGCGTCCGTAGTGGGCTTTGACTTCTAGTATGCATTTATATGTATAAATTGACATTAAAATGAAATTTTTTTAAGACTGAAAACTTAGTCTTGAATATGATGTTGTGGGATTACAGCCAATTAACTACACATAGGCTCTAGACTGAAGGGTGGGGTGCCCTCCGTGGGAGGATCTTTCTAAGGAGTCTTAACCCATATCTACGTTAAGTTTTGGAGAAAACCTCGGAAAACTCCAAACAGTTAGGTTGGTGAATACGACCTGGCTTTGTACCGCACCTTCCATCTCCCAGTTCAGAGCGCTATGCTCTCGGCCACTGGTGGGGCCCCTAGATATGAGTTTGCTGTTGTGGTACACTTATAAAATATTTTTACTCCAGAACTGAAACAATCGATCTCAAAATCGGATTGGTTTATGCTTTTAATATAGGACATTTATGATACATTTAGCTATCAGTATACAGTTAATATATTATTTGCTTTTTAATGTTTTTCCCCCCTCCACAACCTTCTCATGAACCATTCCAAAATTATTATATTCTTTTGAGGTATAATGCAATGTTTAAACAGTTTTTAAAGCAATCAAATTACACCATTGATTCAAAAAATTTAAATTGTATCTTTACAAGCTACTAGCATTAATCTTTTACAGACCGAATTCAGATCCAGGCCTATTTTAAATTAATTTTTTACATATTTTGTTTTCTAATCCGTTAATTAAAGGATATTAGTCATTTAAATGGGGAGCAGGGTGGGTATTTGTATACAATTTTCACTGTGTTCCCAATTGGGAGCATGGGTGATTTCGAAAAATGGAATATAGTGATGCATAGTTTATCTGCCTAAGTGCAGAGCACTTTTTAAAAAAAGGCAAAATTTTGATGATGTTCATGCATTTTTATTTGGAAGGTCATAAAACAGGACAGAAATAATAATTTATTTTACAAAATTTTCACAACTTTTCCTAAAAATTGCATTTTTGAAGAAAATTTTAACAAAATTTCATGCTTATGCCAACTGGTGTACAGTTCATTCTTAATATTTAGTAACTTCCTTCGCACTGTATACTCCTATAACACTTTTCTGTGTTTTGTTCCAAAAGTTTTATTGTATTTTAAAAATTCCCTGAAATATGGCCAATTACATACAAAAAACATTGAAATTTTTTAGAAAAAAGTCAATTTTTTGTATAAAAGTAACTGTACATTTTTAAATTCATATGTATAACTTAACTTTTGCTACAGAACACACTTTAATAATAATAGAATGTTTATGTAAAATTTTATTAAGATGTCTTTAAAACTTTTAGAGTAGTTACCGTTATCATGATGCAAGGTAACTAAAAATACAGTTCTCCAGAAAATGCAATTAAAGGTTTTAGTTTAGCATAGATGTTCGACCAGAAGTCACATTGAAACAGCTGTATCATCCTCTCTATTTATTCTAGAAACAAAAGTAAAGCAGTTTTGGAATCTTGCGAATATGCTCTTTCAAAAAAAAAAATAATAATAATAAATAAATAAATAAATAAATAAAAGAAAATTGATTTTTTTTTCTTGTTTTTGTGTGTGTGTGTGTAAATGGCTTTTTAGATGTAGGCAGATACCTTAAATGGTAAGTGAAAAATTAGAATTAATGAAAGGTTTATTTTTAAGTTTAAATAAAGATATGAATTAAGTAAGTTTGAAGATGGGGAGGGCTGTATCAAGATAGTTCTGTAAAAATTTTTGAAAAGTTCTTTTTTTTTTTTTTAAATCCTGTTACCTACTAATGATAGAAATGCAACTTGTGTTTAAAAAAGATAGTCATATCACCTAATTTTTTTTTTTAATTTGATGTTTCCAATTGGGAACATTGGCCTGTAAAAGGTTAAGAAGTATCCAGATAAAAATAAGCTGTTGAAGGTTTAGCTGCAAATTTAAAGAAAGTTTTGAAGGCTATTGTACATTGTGATGTACAATCAGCATTCTTTGCCTGCATGCAGGCCTAGACCTCCACGGTGTGGCGTGGTGTGTTGGCACAGACCCCTGTTTAGTGCTTATATATGCTAAACATAAGTCTGTCAAAAGCATTAATAGTGTGTTGCTTATTTTTGAAGGGTAAAGGACTGGAGGGAGGGAGAATTGTCTTATCTCTCGCCTCTTTAACAGGAGGAGGGTGGTTAGTGAGTGCTGCATTCCTCTGGTTTGAGCTCAGATAGCTGCTTGTTTCTTTTATTTGCAATGTGAACGTGTGTGCTTCACAAGGGTGTATTTATTTATTTTAAGTCCCTTTTACATGGTAGAACATGTGGGAGGGTATGACATCAAGTTACATGCTTGATTTTCTTTCTACACTCTTCAATGTTTTGGTGCAGTCTAAGAAATTTCTAACCATGAAATGTTGATTTTTAAAACATTCTTCATTGGATGATTGAAATAAGTCAATCACAGATATGTCATTTGCCCCATGATGAAAACTGGTGCATTACTGATGAAGAAGAGATAAATAATAATAGTTTTAAGCTGATTACACCTGGAGAAATATGTGAGCAATAGAATTTCAGAAGAGAAATTCATTTACATTTGTTTTAGATGAAAACTTAAAATCAACATTATACTTGTACCCTGTGCTAACTGTCTGCTAAAAATTCAGATACACACCACATAGTTACATGATAAGGGCATTTTGTGGTATGAAAAAAAAAAATACTATAAACATGCATTTTGAATGCAAGAAAAGGCTTCATGTACACTTCCCGCCATATCATAGACATCAAGGAAACCTGTAAAAATGATAAAAAGAAATTATTGTTTCAGTACATTTTAAAATTTTTGTATTATGAGTTGAAATCCTAGGCACCTTGTGAAGAATGAAATATTTTATCCTTTCATAAGGTATTTTACACTTTTAAAATTGAATTTATTTATATTATCTGTATTATTTGTCAAGAGTTTGCAAGCATAAAATTCTTTTTATTGTTCATTAATACAATTTTGCATTGCATTTTTCAAAATAAAATATTATACTAATATTAAAATTGCAATTTTTTTTATTGTTTTTTGTTTAAATTTTAGTAATTTCACACCCAATTATCAAGTAAACCTTTGTTACAGCATAAAATTTTAGATTTATCACACAGCATTTTGTTGTTTACATGAAGCAAGTATCGAAGAGGAAAAACAGCGTTATATTTTTGGGGGGGCAATTTTTTACTTTTATAGTCATTATGGGTGTATTCTAATGTAATTTTGATGAATTAATTATATCTTTTATTCCTGGATCATAGTGCAGCATTTAAAGGGTTAATATAATAATAAAATAAATTTATATATCAAGTATGATACACTAGGTATTGAAATGTTAAATGCAAATATTCATGTCCATAAAAAATTATCTGTCACCTATCTGAAGTAGAGTTAGAAACAACAAACCATCTACTAATGTTTTCTCTTGTGTTTGTTGTATCCGTATTAATGCACTAGGCATTAATGGGTAATGAGAATGAAAGTGAAGAAAGATTTACTTAATGTTATTCCATTTCTTTTTATTTTAACTAAAAAATCATTTCAGGTATGTGAGTATTCTTGTTGAATTAACGAGAATTGATGGCACTAAACATGGATCTGTGATTGCCTCTCAAATGTTAGATGTTGCAATTAGAGTTCAAGCTATTAGAAATTTTGCTGTTTCACAAATGGTAACAATAGCTTATTTTCTTTAATATTTATTTTTTAATGAATTTCAGATACTTTAAAATCCTGAAAAGTATTTTACTTAAATATAGAATTTGCTCTTTTATTGCATAACTGATCAAAATATACACTAATTATGGAAGTTTTAAGCCAGGGAGAAAGGAAAGGCTTACTTTGAAAAATAAATGATTAATTCATATAGAGCTTTTTAAAGTTATAATTTAACAAATCTAGTTTTTATCTTTTCTATTTACTTGTTTGAATCACATATTTAAGTAATAAATTATAATTCTTATATTCTTTGTAATAATTTATATTAATATCCTTCTTTTGATAGTCTGTTTTGTTGCAAAATGCTCATCTTTTACAAGGAAATACAGAAAGAAATAGTATTTCCGAAGTGCTTTATGCAGCTGCTTGGATCTGTGGGGAATTTTCAGAGTATGGTTTTTATGATTAACTACTTTATATTGTATTTTTCTTCATATCTAAATGAAAAAGCCTTACTTATTGATTTTTGTATTTATAATTCACTTTTTAGTAAAAATGTTCCTTTAGATGTACTATTTACGTTTGTCTGTAATAGAGTTACTATACTTTTATATGGCTCTATCTCAAAGACTATTTGACTTAGTTGTTTTGTTAACTAGATCCTTAAAAAATTCTGTATCTGCCTTTTTTGGTCACCTGTATCAAGTCATATTTAGAGCATTCCAGATATATAGCAAATGAAAAATTATTTTAAAATACAGACTCGATATTATCACATTTCAAGATTTTCCTTGTTTTTAGCCAAATTCACAATTTTCCCTCACTTTTTCTGTTAAAATTATATTTTCTTACAATTCCAGGTTTTTTGGGTTTTCCTTGACCAGTGGCAATTTTGTATACACCAAAAAACCTCACAGCATCCCAGAATAATTGCATAATCATTATCCATAATCTTTTTACCGTGAAAACATGCAATAGGTTTTTTGGTGTGTAATAAGTCTGTCAACATTATTACTGTCAGTTTATATCAATTCTTTTTTTGCTGGCAATCTGTATTTCCCTATTTCCTGCAGAAGTCCATGTGCCCGAGACTAAATTTTATTCCACCATTTTCTGCGATATAATTGCACCTTTTCCTGGTTGAGAAATTATGTTATATACAGTAGATGCTCATTTTTCTTTTTGTAAAACATACAATTTTACAAACCAGCAAGTAGTCCCGAATACACTCCCATAGATAATTTTACGAACTATTTAAATAGTTCCTATTGATTTGTAAAAACAAGTGTCAACTAGAGATAATGATTAGCATTTAGTATGTTACTAGTACAGACAATTCAAATTCCTGGAACATTGGGTGCTTCCCTGAAATGTAGTCAAACAAGATAGCGGTACATCAATGCAGTTTAGTTACTAAGATCTGGAACTCAAATGATGGAAAGCTATTGTGAATGTTCTCAGAATTACATAAGCAATACATATTAATTTAAGTTCCAGCTTTTACAAAATCTCTAGAGTTCAAACTTCTGAAAAAAGTGTTAAATATTCTTTTTGATTTTACATAGCTTAAATAGGTTTTTGAATTTTATCAGTACAATATGAAGGGTTGAGGGGGGAAATGATGAGAGTCCACTTTTGGTCAGTTTCAATGTCTCTATAACATGTCACCTACTAGTAGTACTAATCATGTACAAAACTGTTGGGAGAAAGTATTATGAGAATAGATGGGAAAGATTGCCAAAAGATAGAGTGCACTGGGTAAGAACAATGAAAGCCCCATGTTTGTTTGAAAAAAAAATCAGGTTTTTGAACTCTTATTGTCTTTTCCCTGGACATTTCATACTTGTAGTATGACGAAAAAATGTAGTGGTGAGAAAGTGTCACATATAAAAATCAAGAGTAAGAAAGGAAAGTCTCTTATATTTTGAAGTAAATGTTTTAAATCATTGAGGCACAGTTGTAGGACATGCACCCCTCTCCTCTCCAATGCCATGCTTATGACTAGTACTACTACAGGATGTCTGCTGATTATGAAAGTCAAGAAAAAGTCATGAATTTCGACAACAGGTCATGAAAGTTGAAAAAGTCCTGAATGTTGATACAAGGTCAAGAATTGTTTTCTTTATAACTTAGTCCTAGATATACCAAAAAAAAAAAAAAAAAAATCAGTCTTGCAATCACACCTGCAGCAGTTTTTCTCTGGATTAAGACATTTAATATTTCATTCCCTTTTGACCAATTTTTTTTTTTTTTTTTTTTTTTTTTTTGTGAATAAAGAAAGTTCATGAACGAAATTGTTTTTACTTAACCCTTTCATCATAATTACACCAGTAAAATGCCACACACATGAGTAGAAACACTTCTTTACTTTTACTCCTTCAAAGGAGAATCTTCCTTTGTAATTCAGAATAACAGTCGCTTTCTATTTCCCTTTTCAGTAGGGAATGATGGTAACTTTACAATGGAAAGATTTTTATCCCATCTGCAATATGATAGAGCTTATTTGCAACAAAAGGAGGGTCTTAGTTACATTTAATTACATTTCAAAAGCAATAAAATATTGGTATGTCATATTAGGTCATGATTTTTTTTATTTTTCTGTAGTCCAGTGGACACCCTGTAACTAAAATATTTTATTAATTCTGTGTATTCTGATAACAATTACTTTCATTTCTTCAAAATGCAGAATTTTTTCGGTTTTTAAAGCCATAGCTTAATCAAATCTAATGGTTTTTCATGTTGTAAATTATATTATACTTTTGAATTTTAGCTCCGTTTATACTTCTTAACTTGTAGTATCAGCTAGAGATCAGCATGGATGGAAAATTTCAAGCCCATATTCTCTCAAACAATTTAAAATTCTTGCTTTAAGGCCTGACATGTAACAAGAATAAAACATTGAGAAACAGTCTAGTCCATTTATAAATTAAGATTTAAGACTCAGTCCAAACTATCTAATCATATGTATTGTTTCAAAATAATCATATTTTAATATTAGCTTTATACTTTTGATTTTATCACATAATAATATTTATAATAAGCATAATAGCACGGTGATTGATTTATACTATAACAAGAATTTTTTTTTTTTCCCAAAAACTACATAAATTTAAACTGAAATTTACTTTTAAAGCAAAAAGTTAGGTTGTGGTGCCTGAATTGTGTAATTCTGAGCCAATGTGATTGCAGATACATGTACTGAAAATTGAACTAGGAATCACTAGATTAGATGCTATAATCTTAATCACTAAACCAGCTGATTGGCTGACATATGAAGTTTGATCACATTAATGGCTACTATTACTTTTTTATTGAATGTCCTAGTTATTAATATATTTTAAGTCAATTTGGGTAAGGAGTATACAGAAAGTACTAGAGATTAAATTATTTTACTCTTAACAAATGATTATTTATAATTACGTATAAATTTAATGAAAAAAATAGGGTTGCCTGGCCTGTTATAAATAAAAGTTCAAAAAACAGCTCAGCCCATTACCAAAATCAGTCTTGCTACTAAAATATGAACCTCTGAAAATCTCTAGTATGAATTTTCATATCATTCTCAAATTAAGTATCTTTTGTCTTTAATATGTCTTGTGTATTTTGTTTAATTTGTAAAACAAAGAAATTATTTGATATTGTTTCAGTTTGCTTAGCTCCCCAATGGATACACTTGAAGCAATGTTGGATCATAAAGTGATGTTTCTGCCATCTCATATTCAAAGTATTTTTGTTCAAAATGCAACCAAACTATATGTTCGAGTTGTGGAACTATATGAAGCTGAAGAGAAAATGGACGATTCTATATCAGCTTCAAATATGCTGATAGATAAAATGCCTATGTTTGTTCAAAGTGCAGACTTAGAAGTACAAGAAAGGGTACATTCTGTTTACTTTAGAATTTGCATCATTCTATGCTCTTTTCTTTTTTTTAAATTCAAATATATTTCTTTTAAAAGTAAATCAATGATATTCTGATTTTTAAGATAATTATTTCTGCATTATTTAATAGTACAGTAGACTCCCTCTTAACCAGCCTAAATGGAACCGGGGGTGAGCCGATAAGGAAAAATCTGGTTAAAGCAGAGAATAAATATATATATATATAGTTATTGATGAAACTGCATTATAAGAAATGTTTTAATTTATTGAAAAAGTTTTACATTTAAGAGGAAATTTTTAAAAGCTTCAGTCATTTTGTTATTTTTTCTGCTGAACACTAAAACTTCGATAACTTAATGCACAGTTTTGCCATTTTCTTTTTAAAACATCACATCAATGGAGGAAGCTGATGCTTGTTCTGCGTAGCATAAAGAATTTTTTCCAGCGATTTTGCTCCATATGTATGTGATATAAAAGAGGTCAATGTCAGTCATTGTTAGAATTTTTTTAAACTTTTTCCCTATTATTTAAATCAAATACGGCCAGTTAAGGCAGAGATCCAGTTAAACAAAGGCCAGGTAAAAGAGAGTCTACTGTATACAATAACAGTTAATAAAATCTCATATTAGTCAACAAAGTCAGTAACACTAGGGTTAATTTTTCTATTATATATTAATTGATAGATTTAATAAAATTATATTATTAATGTAATTTAGCATTTAAATATAATTGTTAAATTATATTAATTTATAATTAATATTAAAGTAATTTAAAAGAATTTTCATGTTTAAATTTTAAAAATAATTTCTGTTTAAAGTGATATTTTTCATTGGGTACTGATATTAGTTTTTTTTATTAGTAGTAGTATATTATTCTAAAGACCAGTTCTTGAAATAGTGAAAAAGAAATTAATATCTTATGAATATTGGAAAACTGATAACCTGAATTTTAAATATTTAGCAATTATTGTCGAATACTGATCACAAGTATTAACTTCTTTTGCATAAATAGAATTATATGTAGAGGGACAAGGTTTCTTGGGGAACTAAATACTGGGGATTCTGTGTCAGGCTGACCATCTGGCCAGTGCACATGCTTCTTCACCTCAGAGCCCATGGTCTTGAAGGTGTGGCTGAGTAATACAGACTTTGGCCCCATATTTGAGCTGTTGTACCACTAAGTTTACTTTATAGTTACGTGAGTAACAGACTGAGTATAATAAATCTCTTTTCTGATATGTCAGATAATATCATAATACTTTTGGAGCAAATGAGATCTCACATAGTACAGTTTATGTAATGAACAAATTCTTCTAGATCTCAAAAAACAGTTTATAATTTTTTCTAATACAACCTCAGTGTGATGTACTGTGCATACTAAGCAATATTTATATCAATGAAAAGTTAACTTATACATATTACAAGGTATTAAATAGTAACAAAAAATTAACAAATTTCTCAAGTTTAGACATAAACACAATAAAATAAACAACTGTTTAAGCCTGGTTGTGCATATATTCTACTTTATTAGCTTTTTTGCATTAAAGAAACTAATCTTCTTGATTTCAGAATCGATTTTGCACCATGTATCTTCAGTAGATTTCTTGAGCTCAGTCACAGAAGGGTATTGTCTACCATTGCTGTAGACTTTGCAACATACGATGCTCCAGAGAATTTCTATAGGGTTAAAATTCTAGCTACATGCTGACCAGTCAAAACTCATATTCTGTGAATTAAACCAAGCTCTAATTGCTTCCACTGTTAATCAAAATATTGTCTTTCTGCAATTCTTGTTGTGAGCCACCTTAGAGCTCAGCAAATGACAGCAGGCTATCTTCCAATGTCTTAGTATAGTATTTTGATCTTTGGGGACCACTGATAAAGGCCAGAAACGCTTGTTCCTTTTATCAAAAGGCTGCCTAAACCTCTACTAAGCCAAGAAAAATGAATTTTGAATTTTGCAACTTTAATTCCATTCAAATGTTTAGTACTCTGTTATTAAATACATAGCTACTATAATTAACATATTGTAAAAGCACTTATTTTCACACGGCTTTAATTTTCGTGAGCCTGTCATAGTCACAAAAATTAAAGCCTTGCGAATATTTTTTTTTTTTTTTTTTTTTTTTTTTTTGTGCCTCAAATAATAATAAAAAATCAGAAATTTTTCACTTACAGTCAAACCCCGTTATCGTGACCCCTGCAGACCCAATAAATAGTTCACTATAACCTGAGGTTCACTATATCCAAACTTAATAAAATATTGATTTTTTATTTAAAATTTGATGGCAGTTTTGTTAGAAACATTCACTGTTATAATACATGATTTACTAATAAATTATAAATTATTCCTAATAATTTATTAAATAGACTACAATAAAAAATTAAAAAGAATAATATTAAGTAACTAACTTTTATTTTTACACTCCGCGGAAATAATTCATTATTTTTTATTCTATACATTTCTATTTTAAGTTAAGTTCATCAATTTTCTTATCAATGATTAAAAAACAGTCCATAGTTTCTTTGTCTACATTTTCCATAGAAAAAAAATGCATTTAGAACATTTGCAGCAGCTTTTGCTTCAGTGATTGAGGGTGCTTACATTACACTTTCTTCGTCTGAAGGTAAGGAAGCTTAATCGCCATCAGTATTCTTTTGCTTTACTTCAGATACGGTTTGATCATCAGTAGGAATATCTGAAGTACATACTTCATTATCACACAATTCAAAGTATTCAATTTCATCTCTAGAAAACGTCTTAATACTACGCTGTTCCAGCCATGCAGCAAGTGATAGATTTTCATGTTCGTCTTCATCCACAATTCTGTCTCTGATCCAAAACATTCTTGGAAAGACATGCGTTTCTAAAGCAGTTGCAATTTGTTGTAGCTGTTACTTGTCTCCAAGATTTTTCCAGCAAAATGATTGCTTCAAAGAGCAATATGTTATACTCCTTATCAAGTTCAGAATTTTCCAAAATACGCATGATCAACTGCTTCCTATAGTGAGCTTTGAGACTGTGAATGCCCTGAATAATGCCCTGATCCATCGGTTGAAGCACAGATGCTATGTTGAGAGGCAAAAAAATAAGCCTTATGCATTCAAGATTTTCTAAGTGGGGATGGGCAATGCAATTGTCTATCAGAAGTACGATATTGCAGTTTACTTTCAACAAGTCACTAACCCACTGGCTAAGCTCTTTCTCAAATAGGCCAGCAGTCATCCAGGCTTTGTGATTACTTTTGTACTTCAAAGGTAACTTTTTAACATTCTTAAAACACCTAGGATTTTGAGAAGTCCCAATTATGGTTAATTTCTGTTTTTCAGAACCATCCATGTTTGCTAACACGAGAACAGTTATTCTAACTTTAGACAGCTTACCACCACTGCATTTTTCTACTTTAAATTTTAAAGTCTGATTTGGAGTCATTTTGTTAAACAACCCAGTTTCATCTGCTTTAAAAATATCTTTCTCTTCATAATTTCAGATTATATCCGGCCATACTTCAGTCTTCCACTTTTCTACATCCAGTGCATTAACATTAGCTGCTTCACTAACAATCTTAGAGCATGAAATATTGTTTCATTTCTTAAATCTTCCAGCCAGCCGTTAGAGCATACAAAATCTTTTTCTTCAAAACGTTTACGAACTCATTGGCTTTATTTTGCAGCATGACTCCAGAAACAGGAAGATTTCGATTCCACTGAATGATGAACCATTTTAAAAGAGCTTCCTCTACATTCTCTCTTTGAGCCCGACATAACTTCTTTGTTCCACTTAATTTTTTTTTTTTTTTTGTGAGCAGCGATAATCAGGCTGTGATTTTTCCAAATGTTGGAAACAGTAGATTTTGACAAGGAAAATTCCTTGCATATTTCAGATTGATTATCTTCTTTTGATTCAATACATTTGATTATTTTTACTTTATCATCAATAGAAAATGCTTTCCTTTTCACAGAATTTGCCATTTTTACGGAATTTTTATAGTGCTGAGAAATGAAAATATCTGTTCAGTCCAAACCAGCTGCAGGAGATTAACCATAGATTGGCAATACCAAACACAGAAACTCGTTTACATACAATACAATGGGATTTCGTACAGATCAGACAACAAACCTATAGGCTGTTCCACCTGGCATTCAAGGGCGGTTTGAAAAGAGTGGACTCTTGGTGACCAGCGTCTTCCTAGAAATGGTGGAGACAGTAAACAAAGAGGACGGCAGTTTATCTGAGAGAGAGAGCCAGTGGTTTAATAGAAATATGGTAGGAAAGCTGAAAGATGCGAATTTGATGTGGAAGTTAAGGAATGCTGTCTTTTCGGCACTAGGAGAAAGACTATTGCCTTTGGGAGGGAAAAAAAAGCTACCAAAATGACATTTTAGTTCACTATAATCAGACTTCATTTTCTCATCAGTTCACTATAACTGTATAAATTAGCTTAGTTACATATGTGTTCAGTTGGGACTCTTGAAAAAGTTCACTATATCCCAGGTTTACTATAGTGGGGTTTAACTGTACTAAGATTTAATGATTTATTGCACAGTTAAAAACTTGTTTCTTGACAACTTTCTTTCTTACTACTATTTCTTGAATATAAAACAATAATACAACTTAATAGACATTCACTTACAATATTTATGACAGGCTTATTTGAAGCCGTTCTAAATGGTGATTGGTGGTGTGTGTGTGGGGGGACTTTTCGGACTAAGAAAATTGCAGCTCATGCAAACAAGTGCTTTTACAGTATTTCATAACATTAAACTATACATACTCTTTTTATTTTAGGCTTGTTGTATACTTCATTTAGTAAAGCAAATCTTGAAACTCCAAACTAAGGGAGAAAATGTATCATCAGAATTACTCTCTTTATTTGTGGGTGAACTGAATCCTGTTGCACCCAAAGCCCAAAAGAAAGTTCCTGTTCCTGAGGGGTGTGTAATTGTTTGTTTTATTTTTAAAAAATCGTTATGTTATAAAGCTTTAGCATCTACTGTTAGCCTCGTATCAACAAAAAATGATAAACTTTCAGTTCAGTCATTAATTTTGAATAATTTCAACTATAAGTTCATATAATAGCTAGAAATTATCTTACTTTATTTATGCTTGCCTCAGTTGTAGAATTTTTAGTGAACTGCATGACTATCTGGCAATTCATTTTTCTTATTTATATCCTTTTCCCCTTTTAATCTGGCCTAAATATTTACTTTGTGTTTTAAAATTTTCATTTAAGTTACAGAACAAATTTGGAAGAAATTTTATTTTGCATGATTATTATTATGAAAGGCACGAAAAGTTATTATAAAACCATTTTTGAGCTGGTTGCTTAAAGCCGTGGTACCACAGGTTCAATAACTTTTTCTCCCTGATTGATGGTGAATATGAATCTTGGAATGACCAGTCGGGTTTTTTAACCAACGATTTAGTGTTGGTTTAACCACCTGTTAAAAGAGAAATTAATGATGAAGGATTCAGTCGTAAGCTTTTTCATACTCGGCCATCTGCAGAAGTTGCTGCCCGGAACAGGGACCTCACCTTGCTCTCTTTAGATCTATCACTGCATCTTCATGTTAATCATTTTACTATCACAATTTTGGGCTAATATTTCCATGGATATCCTTGTCACTAGTTAATTTCCCAGTGTTATTCAAAATTGTTTCTGTGACTCATTCAACAGTGTAAGATAAAGCTTTGGTATCCTTTGCTGTATTTTTCTGAGACTGATTATCATGAACATACATTACATCATCTTTAATTAAGTGCATTTTCATAGCAAATCAGTGAAATATAGTCTTAAATACTCTGTACCCTGTTTCACATTGACTTAAGGTCTATACAGATGGCTCTAGGACAAGTAACTATGTTAACACTGCAGTCAGTGTTTATTGTAATATTCTTTTCATTTTATTCTTCTGTTGATGCTTTTGATGATAAAATCTCAGCTACCCATTTATACAACTTCAGAACTGAATGGAGCGATTCTCCATTGTGGTGCTTCTCTCAAATTCAAAAGTAGCTCTTCAAGTTATGGACTCTCCCACTTGATGGAAAGCTATTGAATATCTTTATTAGTACTCTGCAACAGTTATCCATTAATAATAAAACAGTCATCTTGTAATGGATCCTGGCCAATTGCAGTATTCTGAGTAATGAGGCTGCTGACTTCCTGTTGAAGAAGGGAGTGTCTGTTCTACAGCTAAACAACCAGAATTGGCCTACCACTACATCAAGACAATAGTAAAAAAAAACTTCATATGCTTCTTGGTAAATGATGTCATTAAAAACAGCCACAAGTCTTGATATAGCTCTGTCTATGACATTCCTTAGTGTCCTTGAGATAGATCTGTGATAATCCTGAGACTTTTCAGCCACAATTATCTCCTCACACAACTACACAGAATAAATTTGGCTTCTGATAGTCTTCTGTGTGATAATCAAGAAATGGGCATGCTTCACCTTGCTTCTTGACCTCCTCTGCCTTCTGCTTTTAACAGAGTACCATTAGATTGCCAGATATAAGTTAATGAATTAACTGATGTCACTTTTATACCTCATATTCTATTCTTTTTTCTTCTTCTTCTTCTTCATCTGTTTTATTACTTGCCATTAAAAAAAAATCATAGCAAAATTTTAAGTTATTTTTTCTGAAAGAACTGTTTAAGAGAAATTTTTTAAGTTAAGTATTTCAAATTAATTGAGTAAATATTAGTTAACTTTTCTAATCGGGTATAATTCTCTAATCTAATCGGGTATAATTTTATGTACTTTAAGTAGTTATATTATATTTTCAGGTTAGATTTAGATGCTTGGATAAATGAACCACCATCAGAATCATCAGAAGAAGAAGAATGCACTGGTGATATCTTCATAAAAACAGAGCATAAGTTAGTATATTTCTATTATTAAATAAACTCTTATGTAATAATTTGGGGGGTAAATATTTCGTAGCAAAGAAAATAATTATTAATGATGCGCTCTTAAACTACTTTAAAATTTGCTGCAAAATAGTGTAATATCAGTAAATAATCAGAAACTATTGTCTATATAAGGCCTGTCCAAGACAAGACCTGCCACATAAAATTTTGCAGTCTCAGGGCAGTTATGTATTTCAATTGAAAGTTTTGCTCCTTGTTGTATCTACAAAATACTATTAAATAAAGGAAGTTTTCCATATCCCATTGTTATAGTGTATATAAGAAAGTCCAATTTCCATATTTGATATCAACAAACAGCAAATAATGGAATCAAGTTTTAGGCAACCATGGGCTGAATTTCTTAGCAAATTATCTTCTAAATATGGGAATAATATATATTTTATCATTGTTAGATGGCTATGTCATGGGAAATGTCATGAAGATTTTTTTGATTTACAGGAACCAATAGATTTGTTTATGAACAAAAAATAAGAGACAATCTGTTCCTGAATTAAGTGATAATGATGAGTTGTTAGACCTACGTTTTTTA
Organism: Cheiracanthium punctorium; assembly: GCA_038373885.1. Classification (NCBI taxonomy): domain Eukaryota; kingdom Metazoa; phylum Arthropoda; class Arachnida; order Araneae; family Cheiracanthiidae; genus Cheiracanthium; species Cheiracanthium punctorium. The sequence goes on along the minus strand of JAWZYV010011915.1, from coordinate 92,912 downwards.
GTAAATATATCAGAAAATTTGATCAGCTGAATAAAGATTTTCAAAAGCAAGATAATTTAATAATTGATGCCTATGATATTGTTGAAGCTTTTACTAAATTATTATTTGAGTTCCATCTTGGGAATAATAATGCATATTTTTGCTGTTAAACAATTTCAGTTGTCCAAGCATAGTCTATTATATTGTTATGAATTTTTGGGGCAACCCGCTGTTCTGGGGTTTAAAATAGCTCAAAATTCATATTCTACACTTCAAATAGTTAAATTTTGCTTTTTCTTGCATCAAAATTGGTCAACTAGAACGGGAGATATGGAGGTTTTGGTTTCCCCTTTGATTTTGTATGACATTTCTAGAAATCTCAAGAAATATTGGTCCTATGCCTTTGGTAACTTCACTTTCGGGGACTTGTTTTTGGTGCCAAATATGGTGATATTTTGCCAAAAGTCTCCAAGCGTGGCAACATTTTGGTCATGTGGTGCGATTTTCCCAATGGGGCTTGTAAAGTTGGTTTTTCTGTATTAAAATCACTTAATAGGCTAATGATTCAGCTGTACTCCTATGAAGTAAAAAAATTCGTGCTTTAAGGGGAACTTTTGGGAAATTTCTAGTAGCTTCTGCATCATCTATAAAAGGGAAGCTGCTTCCCCAGTTCAGTCAGTGTTCATCAAGCTCTCTTTGAGTGAGTTTGCAGTATTTTCACTTGCTTTTTGAAGCTGGTTTTTAAGGGAGTATTCTGGTTTAGAAATTCGAAAAAATCGATTTTTTTTTTTTCATATTTTCATAGTGTAACCCTTTAAGAATATGTCCCTAAGGGGATTTTTCGAAATTTAAATTATTTTCAGAGTTACAGCTCATTTTGTGGCGCGCCAACAAAACCGTTTCAGAACTCTTATTCCAATTCATCTCTGTCAGTTATTACCAAAAATATCATATTTGATAGCACTTCAAGTTACTGGAGAAATACTGCGAACAAAATCTTCCTCTTATGGAGATCTTCCATCTTTTCATGAAGGGTAGGCAGTTACATTTAAAACTTCTCATAGAGATTGATAGCACAGTTAAAGTCAACTATCCAGAAAGCATGGAAAATGCTGAGTATCAAATACATGAAAATTTCAGGAAATTGAGCTTTAAAAAAAAATATATATATATATGATGTCCACTGCCAAAGGAGACTGGTGAGGTTTACTGTGAAAATAATGCCCAGAACTTTCTGACTTATTTTGTCTAGGGTAAGGATATGGTTTTATCCCCTAAGGCTTACCTCCCAGGATTTATGTCCCTGCATGTATATATCATAAGTTTTCAACTTATAAGTGCTCAAGGGCCCAATCGAATACATCTGTTTAATGGCGAGCAGCAAAGTAATCTGGACCTTCTCAAACTATTTTAGAGGTTGAAGGGATTTATGAAATTAATCAAAATTGGGCAACTGCCATCAAGTTATAAAAAATGAAAGTGTTGAATTACAATTTAAACAATAAGTGTGTATTTTAAGCATTACTGTGTATGAAGGGACAGGTGAATTAACAACCAAACCAAAGTTGGGAGTTGAGCCTGATCCCATTGACACAGAGATTGGTATGCTAATCACCATACAATATGAGGCGGCAGAATCACTTTAAAATTTAAATGAAACCTTTAAAATTATGAAAGGCAAATCTTTCTCTGTAAAAGCACACATAAACTTGGGTGAGATTTGTGGTCTGTCTACTGCAACCTCTAAAGGAGGAACGTCCACCCCCAAGCTTTTGTTTATATCACGGGTTTTCAGATGTTGTCTCATTCTGCTCTTTTTTGTAGCCCGCAATGCCTGCGGAGAAAAGAATTTGCAGCATCAAATTAGATATTCTTATTTAAGGGGGAAATGTTTCATGAAATCCGTATTCCAAAATCTTTAAAAAATTTCAGAACCTTTATAAATTACTCTGAAGATAACTCCTTATCCTTAAAATTACACAATAAAGAATTCGCAGTATCTCCACAAATTATCCTAGAAAATTGGTGAAAATATGTTTAAGTTAATTTAAAGTTTTTTTTTAAATAGTCAAAATAGTATGTTACCATTAAAAAAATAAAAAAAAAAAAAAAGTTGATGCTGAATTAAATAAAGATGATTTGCATAGTCAGATAGAAAAGTAATTTCTATGCATTAAATCCAAAACTATCTGCAACTCACAATAAGCCTTGGTAACAGAATAAGTAGTATGCATATGAACAAGTGTGTACCTATACGTTGTTAGCATGAGAGTGGGGTGAAAACAGGATTGAAGACAAAAATTTTCTTAAAAACAGTATTTTAAATTTTCAAAACTATTAACATCATTACAACTTCTTTCTTGATAGTAAAAACATTACATAACAAAATCTCATCATCAGGAGCTGCCTGCTCCAGCTGTGTTGGTTTGACTGAAAATAAACACCTCTATATATACAGGCCTTACAATTAATTATACAGTTACTGTAATGAATGCAAAAATAACCAAGTTTAAATAAGGAAATAAGTTAAATTTTTTTGTTTCTAAGAAGCTCACCTGAACATTACCCCCTCCCCCTCCCCTCCAAAAAAAAAAAAAAAAAGGATACATTCAGTGTCTGTTATATCTGTAGTCATTCACTGGCTGTCTCTACAAAGTACAAAAAGTACATGCTTTACTATTTAATTAAATTGCTGTTTTATTTACTAGTTGTTGGAAGTTTGTTTTACAGTCTTCTTTAGACTTCAATCTGAAATATACAATTTTAAGTTAGGCTTAACTGTTATGAAGGTTTGTTTACATATTTAAGTTACTAGTTGTTTACTCTGTATTTTACTTAACGAAAACTAAGCTATTTATTATTTATTTTTACACTTAATAAATGAGTTATGGGTATTTAATATTTACTTTTTTCTTTTTGTATGCTTTGAAAAAAATACTCTCTGTTAGGCCTATATAAAACACTTAAAAAATTTTGTGTTGGACCTTCAACACAATACAATCCAAGTACATGGCTGAGGAAGGACCAAGGGAAAATGTGTGTATAAATATATATATATATATATATATATATGTATGTATGTATGTATGTATTGAGAAATTGTCATTTTATAAATTGATATACAGCCCCTTAACTCTTTAAAATAAGATATTTTATGTAATATCAAGCAACTACTGAACCTAGAAATGTGAAAATTTACACAGCCATATAAAATTATTTTCTGCATTTATTTCCATCAGTTTCATTAGATTGCTATTCATATTTTTTCCAATATTAATATCATAATTCATATTAATATTTTGTTAAAAATTATAATAATAAAGTACATTCAGCTTGTTTAGTTTTAAAAGTAATTATAAGAATCACCTTCTTAATGTTGAATGAGGTATGAATTAGAATATTATAACATGTTGAAGGGAAATTTTGGAAGCACATAACTCATTAATTCTTAATTCAAATGTATTGAAAATTTGTATCCTTGATTAAAATGAGCTAAATTTTTGAAATAAGAAGTGAAATTTAAATGTTGCCAGTGGAAAAATAAAGTTAGTGTGTATTTATGGAGATGGTCCCTCATGCAAATTTTATCCATAGTAAATTAAAGTGTACATTATTTATAAATGATTGGTATATGTAACTTTACTGCTTGATGAATGATGGCTGAATATAGGAATAAATGAGTAATATTAATCAGTCAAAAAATTTAGAGATGTAAGAATAGAACATTCATTGATCAAACAAGTAGGTATAATCCAACTGTTACATACCCACATATAAAGTACATTCAATTAGTAACAAGCCAAAAACTGCTGTTGTCACAGATGCACATGGCGTTTTTTTCAGTGAATTCCCCATGTACTATTACATCTTGTACATTTTTTAAGTATTTATCACTACCACTTTCTCTCACAGAAGGCCAAATACATACACTCTATACAAGGACGTACCCAGGGGGTCCGGACCCTCCCCGAAATTTCAGTTATTGCAAACAATATAATAATGAAGTCTTTTTGTGGAAAATCCTACCTTTTTCACCGTTTGGACCCTCCCCCAAATTTTTTTTTGGGTACATCCCTGACTCTATAGCAAAAAAGGACACACCAAGAAGGAATTGTCCCATTGCAATAAAAATTGGTGGATGTAAAGAAAATACATAAAAAAACAAATGATTAAAATTTCCAATCAGTTGAATGATTTATTGTAGAGTTTGACCATTACAAAGGGAGAAAGTCATTAAGGCATTGGTCCACCTCTGGCCTCAGTGCAAGCTGTCACCCGGCATGGCACAAACCGATAAAGTTCCTGGATGGTATCCTGCAGAATTTCTTGTCAAATTGTTTTCAACTATTGGGCTAAATTGGCAACATTTTGAGATGGTTGCAATCACCTGCCCATAACATCCCAAGTGTGCTCTATGGGAGAGAGATCAGGCAACCTATCTTGCCAAAGAAGTACAGGGAAAGCTTGAAGACAATTCATAGCAACACATGCCGCATGCGGCCGGGCATTATCGTGTTGAAAAGTCCAGGGTGTTGCTAAAGGAACGATAACACAACCGGTCATAGGATGTCGTCAACGCACCACTGTACTACTGCCAATGTGTCAGAAGTGACTATCAAAAGAAATGGCACCCCAGACCATAACACCTTGTGGGCCTGTGTGGCATACAATAGTCAGGGCAGGATCCCTCCTCTGCCCTGGACATCTCCAGGCACATCTGCAGTTGTCGTCAGGACACAGTTGAAACGGGACTTGTCACTAAAGACTACGTGCCCTGTCAGTACAGTTCCACGTTGATCGAGCCCGTCACCACAATAATTGGACTTGATGGTGTACAGACGTGAGAAGCAACTGGTCTAATGGTCAGCCCAAGCATAAATTCTGTTCTCTCAATCGTCTGTGGAGGGTCATGTTGGATGCATGTGTGCAGGTTACATGGTGGATAGTTGATTGCGACAGATCCAGTGCTGTGACAGCCGCTCAGACAATTGCTCTATCCTCCATTTCTGTTGTGGCCCTTGGTCGAATGCTACAATTTTGATGCTGATATCTACCATTGTGGACCCACTCTTGCCAGCATAGTCTAATAGCCGCATCACTTCCACGCAGATGTTCAGCGATTCTTCAATTTGTCCAACCAGCCTCTTTCAGTTCGATTGCATGACCTCTTTCAAACTCTGGCATCCTCTTGTAAAGTGCACGAATCCTTTGGCGAGGCATTGTTACAGTCGACATAAAATATTGCAGTTGAAGTGCAACAGAAAATTGAACCATCAGATTGAGAATTGCTCCTTATATGCACCTGCTGAATTTGCAGGTCAAATGCACTAGCACTTCCGCTATTCATTCATTGGACTTCAGATTTTAATCATTTGCATGTTCAGTCCAAGTGTCTTTGCATACAAAACTTTTTTACAATCGGGTGACTCCTTTGGACGTCGATTTTTTTGTTATAGAGTATATATGCAGTCAAGTGCCAAAAATCTGCTGAACTAAAATCCGCAAACGTCCAAAATCTACACACCTTCTCTGATGTAAATAATGGAATTTGCAGTCATCCACTAATGATGAAATTTTTGAAAAGTGTTTTAAATGCAGATAAATGTAATTCTGATGACAATGAAGATGAAAACTTGGATTTAAAAAAAAAAATCCATTTGATAAAAGTTTACAGTTAGGAGAAAAATGCATAGCTGCCAACTCTTCCGGTTTTTCCGGAAGATTTTCCACCACTAATTTTTACTTACGAATTTCATGTTAAAATAAGTCCAAAATTTTATTCTAAAATAAAACTGTTTGAGGATAGTGGTGAAAAATCTTCCGGAAAAACCGGAAGAGTTGGCAGCTATGAAAATGCCTTAAATTTTTAAAGCAGCAAAGTTCTGTAACATAAATAATTAATGATAATATACAATTTTGGAAAAGTAAATAAATAAATAAACTAAAAGTAGAAAGAAATAATGTCTTGAAACAAACCACCATAGAACATGCTTTCAAAATAAATAAGAAGTAATTTTTGAAACCATGGGTTTTGCTAGTCTTCATGTAATTTTTTTTTCTTTTTTTCCCAATGGTTTTGTATTTAATGTGAAAACATGAGAGAAATGCTTTTGACTGTGTTTTTATGCCATTGTAGTTGTATTCTGCATTTTTAAAATCAAAAATGTAATTATTTATCTTTTATGGCCTGAAATCTGCACAAACCATGGTCCCAAGTTGTGCAGATTTCTGGCTTTCTGTATTTGCAATTGTTTTAATAAAATTCTTTGTAAAATAAATATGACTGGTTTTATCTTTTAATTTACTTTCAGTACCCCAAGAAAAAACGTAACAAATTACAAATTAAACTAATTAGTGATTCTCTGACATTTTTCTCGTCCAGGTGACCTTAGAAAGGAGCCATGTTGTATTAAATTAAAACATTGGGGATGATAGTCTCTTTTTGTCTGTGGGTGTTTGAGTGGTCAGTAAACTTTGCTTCTTGGTATGTGTGACTAAAAAGAGTACTAGTAATTTATAGAGTGTGTTTCAGATTGAAAATGTTCAACAATAAAAATGTGTAGACAGGGTATGTTGTTTATATCAGTAAATTTAAGCATTTAATTCATAAACATGGAATCTTGGTTTTCCTTACTAATTATTTAACAATAAATATAGATAGAAAAATTTTATTTCTATTGTGTTGTGAATTATTTTTAAAAGACACCATAAACTTTTTATGTTTAATTGTGTGTTAGTTACAGTTATAGTTCCTCACTGATGTCATGTTTCTGGTTATAGGATGGCAATGCAACAGACCTCAGCAAAGCGTTATGAACCTTCAGAAGAAGAGCTTGAAAAGGTCATTACTTTTTCCTCCCAAGTGGTTCCTATACATTACATTTTATGAATAATTTTTGATATCCTATTAACATTATGCTAAATTGTTTCTGGTACACATTTCATTACATGTAATGTTTCAAATACAAGAGGTTATCAGTTTTTTTATGTTCTGTGCAAACTTTTGGGAAATCTTAAAAAAAAAAAAAAATTATTGTTGAACTTGAATGGAAGAAAATTCCTGGTAACATCATTATTTGTTTGTTTGTGGGATTCTGGCCGATTAGCTACTCGAGGGCTCTAGGCCGATGGGTGGGGTGCCCTCCGTGGGGGTCTAAGTGGTCCTAACCCGTATTTACGCTAAGTTTCGGAGAAAACCATGGAAAACTCCGAACGGTTAGGTCAACGGACGCACGATGGGACCCAAACCCGGGACCTTCACACTTCGCCCGTCTACCATTTCCAGTGACATAACCACTGTGTCATGGTGAGGCATTGTAACATCATTAACATTAGGGGAATTTACAAAACTAGGCCATCATAATGATCTTTTTTTAAATGTTTTGAAATATGTTTAAAAATATTGTAATTTTCAAAGTGATGCATTTAAAGCATAAAAAGTTTCAAACTTGTTTATTGATTTTTTATTTATTTTATTTTATTGATTTACATCTTAGCAAAATAATAATTGTCTGAATTGATAGTGTCTCTTGGTAAACATACTTCTTAAATTTTCCTTATAGAGGACAAGGAAAAAAAGAACATTTATATTTGTTGTTTGATAATTAAATTTATCTTGTTTATTCTTAGCACTATTTAGAAAGGGGTTTTTGATATGGCAAAAATTCACTATCAAAATTTAAACTATCATGGGAGAGTTTTACATTGTTCATGAACTAACAGTTTCAATAAAATTTCATTTTAGCGTCGTGAAGCACGAAAATTTGAGCAAGCAAATAATCCCCATTACTTAAAGACAAATGAAAAAGTAAGTAAAGATTGATAATTACTGAAAGCTTTTATCTGCTATTTTTTGGTTAAAAGGTTTTTGAGATTTTAATTCCTAACAAAATAAGAAATTGCTGATAACTTGGGCTTGTGTACTCTATGACTGGAGACGTGTTCGATTTTCTCTCTTCCCTACAATTGACAGAGTGGCATGTTTTAGAATTATCATTGCATATGATTACTTGAACAATATGTTTATCTTCTGTGGCTGTGTTATTCATGAATATCCAGTGCTAAACTGTCAGACAGCTCCGGGATGCTACAGCTGCGACATTTGCAATGGACTGAGACAAAACCACCTGCCTGCACCATTTTGCGACATTCGATATGATTTTGGCCATATCTGTGCAATTCTGTGCCAAAACAGTGAATATTACCATAATTTATGGAAGAAACTACGCAGCATTTACGAGTATAAAAGCTAAAAAATAGTAAGTGCGGCATTTACGATATTTTTAAATTTTTTTTAGCCAATCTTCAATGAAAAATCATAAAAATTATTTAGTAATAATTGTCTCAAAAGAGGGCGCCTCTACCGATCAGGTACTTTTTAGCGGTGCACGGAGCACAGCGTAACGAGTCAGAATGCGATCCTACCCCGTTGAAAAGCTTTTTCATCCAAAGCTTTGGATGGGTACATGAATCCGACTGATATCTCCTCAATTAAGTCAAAAAAAAAAAAAAAAAAAGGAGGAGAGAGAGAGAGAGAAGCTTTTTTTTTGTCTACATTTTAGAATTACAATTAAATTTTAGTGAAGGTTTTAATATATATATTTTCATGGGCTAAAGCTCCTTAAAATACCGCAAAAATGCACTACCCTCGATTAACCACACCCCTGTGTTCCAATGAAAGTCCATTGTTCTCAGGCCCGTACTGGGCTGGTCGGCAATTGCCAAGGGCCCCTGGCAAGACCTCCCCAAAATGGATATACTACTTTATAATTAAAGTAATTTGATATACATCAGAGTAATGTACCAAAGTACTCTGATTATTTATTTCTTTGTAATCTTACCCTTTTACACAGTGGCATTGCGAAGGACCCTACAGACCATACGCTGCGAGGGATCCCCTGAAGAATCAGGGGCCCCCAATAGCTTTAAAATAGTTAAATATGGTTTTTAGGCAAGTAAACCTAATTTTCAATTCCCTCCAAACTCACCAGTAAGGAGGCCCTTTTCAATAGCCAAGGGCCCCCATAAGAGCCAAATCGGGCCTTAAATTATATTGCTCTTAAAATACTGAATATCAGCCAAAAGTAGTCTGTTGCACTCAATGCGAGTTTAACCATTCTACTCCTCCCTACACACACACACACACAAAAAAGTTCATCTATAAGTTATTTGTGTTTTTTCGCCTTGCGGCTTTGCGTCTAGTGGAGGAGCACTGTACTGAATAAACACTGCCTTATGCTGTTATTACAGTAGAAAGTCAACTACAAGTAACTGGTAAGCTCAGGAAATGCTGAGTACTTTTAAAATAAATCCCTATGTTATAAATATCAAAAGTAATAAATGAATAAAAACATCAAGAGTTATCACACAACATTCAAAGCTTAAAACAAATAATTTGCTGAAGCACGCTCACTATGTAATCAACAGCTGGCCGTCCGCGGGAAAAAAAAAAAAAAAATGTTTACTTTTCATTGGAGCCTCCTCATCGGCTTGCTCTTTTGTTATTTATTTCTATAAATTTGCCTTTGTGAATATAAAAATTTATTAGTTTTATATGAAATCGGACACTGATTAATTTGAAAATGGAAATCATAAACTTCGCAAAATAGCAGTAAATACATTAAAACATTATTAGGGAAGGGAAAAAAAAAAAAGAGAGATTTTTACCATTTATCCATCCCCTCCCGAAATATATCCCTGTGCGATGTTTCTTCTTTCTCGGAGGTAGGGGGGGGGGAGATCGTGGATGCAGCGTTTCTTCCATAAATTTTGAAGGTGACTCATGGGAGCTCGCACCGCACGGACCACACATATCGTAGGGACCACAGCTCTCCTCTTTTTCCTTTTTTTTTCTTGGATTGACTCCTGTCTTCCTATTTTTTCATTGTATTGCAGTTTCTCCTCCTATTTTTAATTTTTTCCACCTATTTTTCCTTTTTTTCACTGCCAGTTACCGATTCCTTTGATTTTTTCTTTCAGAATAACAGTGATATTGCTACAGTCGACAGTGGCAACACTGTCGACTAAATAATGACTATTCTTGAGCTGTGGCAACTTTTTTTTAGCAAAAATGGGCAAAGTGCAACTTTTGCAAGGTTTAGGCGACTATTTCCAAGCTCTATCTAGGTTAAAGAGGGAGGCAGCTACCATTGTTATTATTCGTGACATTTACCGTAATTTATGGAAGAAACGCCGCAGCGTTTATGAGTTTAAAAGTTCAAAAATAGTAAGTGCGGCGTTTACAATATCTTTAATTTTTTTTAGCCAAACTTCAGCGAAAAATTCTTTTAGTGATAATTTTCTCAAAAGATGGCGCCACCACCGACACATACTCTTTAGCGTGCACAGATCACAATGCAGCGAATCAGAATGCGAACCTACCCCCATAGAAAAGAGGTTTAATCTTTGATTCAGTTTTGGAGAAAGTCAGAGCGCCCTGAGATGAGTCCATGTCCGGTGCTCTGAAGTGGATGGCTTCATACATCCAACCGATGTCTCCTCAATTAAGTAAAAAGAAAAAAAAATAGAAGTAAATCTTTTACATCTACATTTTAGAACTATAATTAAATTTTAATGAAGTTTTGAATATATATTTTGAAGGGTTAAAGTTCTGTAAAATACCGCAAAAGTGCACTACCCTCTATTAAATGCACCCGTTTTTCACATGAACCTCTATTGTTCTTAAAATACTGAATTTCAGCCAAAATTAGTCTATGTTGCGCCCAGTGCGAGTTTAACCCTTCCCCCCACCCACCCCAAAAAAATAAATAAAGTTAATCTAAAAGTTATTTTTTTTTATTGCCGTGCGGCTTTGTGCCCTGTGCAGGAAAACTCTATCGAATAAACACTGCCAACTAATTGGTATGCTCAAGAAATGCCGAGTGCTTTTAAAATAAATCCCAATGTTATAAATATGAAAAATAATAAATAAATAGAACGATCAAGTGTTGTTACACAAAATTCAGTTTAAAACAACAATTTGCTGAAGCAAGCTCATTACGTAATCAACAGCTGGCCATCCGCGGGGGGGAAAATGTTTACTTTTAACTGGAGCCTCTTCTCACACATCGATTGCTGTTTTCATTTTAATGACGCCTGGTAGTCTGTCCGAACTTTGTGCGGATGCAAGAAGGTTTTTAGAACTTATTTTTTTTATTTCTATAAATTCGCCTTTGTGAATATGAACATTGATATCTGATTATTTGAAAATAGAAATCGTAAGCTTCCTAAAATAGCGGTAAATACTTTAAAACATTCTATGGGAAGGGGGAGAAAAAAGGAGATTTTTTTTTTTACCGTTTATCCAATTTCTCTCGAAATATATCCCATCAACTTAATAGCTTTTCTAATAAATTAGGTCTAATAAGTAATGCAACATATTTTTTATTTATTTATTTTTTGTTAATTAAGAAATTATTTTAGAAATTGAATTTTATCTGGCATTGACTTCTCCTGACCACTATCACCCCCCCTACCAACGATCGCGGCTGCGGCGTTTATGCCGGGTGCGGCGTTTCTGATGATTTTCTAGCTAACTAAGCTCATTTTTGTGGGTGCGGTGTTTCTTCCATAAATTACGGTACATGTTTTGCCCAATTTGCATCATTTTATCACAATTGCCGATAACGTCATCACAGCACCAGTTTTTCGGCCGGATGGAGACATTCTCTACCAAATGAGATTTTTGTAAAAGTGTAGATTTTATTATATGAAAAAAATTGTTAATTCCTCCACACTTTTGAATTTTCAAAGCATGACAAGTAAAATCATTAAGACAGCTTAAATATAGTTATTCATACTTGCCAATTTTTATGCGTTCATCTTAGTTTGCGATTTTACGAGAAACTCCCATTTTTTTCTTTTTTTTTATGATTTTACTCGAATTTCACGTTTTTTAATGATTTTTAATGAATTTGGAAGTTTTTTATTTTAATAAAATCACAACCCATATCTTGTTTCCCAAAAATAATCTAAAATTTACTATTCATTTGAATTTTCTGCGCTTTTTGTTATTTTGAGATTACTTAATTGGAGATAAAGATAATCGTGAAAACGGAAATCTATGGTAAATCAATAGATTCCTGGTGGTTTTTTTTTTTTTTTTTTTCCCCAATTACAAAATGGAATTTTTCGTGTTTTTGCTGAAATAAAGCATAATGACGTTCTTACACAATTTTTGAAAAAGTTTAGATTTTACTAAATGAATGAATTTGGTATTTTAGAGTACAAATTCCATCACACTTTTATCTGTTCAACACATGAAGAAAGAGTAAAATAATTAAGACAGCTTAAATTTACCTATTCATACTTGTCAATTTGTGTGCTTTCAATTTGAAGGTTGCACTTTTTCACCGATTTTATGCGAAACTGCCGTTTTTTTTTACACTTTTCCCACCTATTTTTACGATTTTATGCAAAACTCCCATTTTTTACATTTTTCCAACGATTTTTACGATTTTAAGCAAAACTTTTTAAATTTGGCATCTGAATAATAATTTCATAGAAACCAAATGGGTGTAAAATGCAGTTGCAATTGTTTTAATTTCTGGCTTGTTCCACTAAAAATGAGGTGGCCACCCAAAAAATTCAGGCCATTGCGAAAGAGCTTGGAGAAGCTGAAGGGGGAAAAATATTTAAAATTTTTATTTTAGAGATAAACTGAGATAGAATAAATAAAATTAGTTGAGAGAGACAAACTTGAAAAAAAAAAATGAATTTTAGTTGAGACATACCAAGACAAAAAGGATTTTAATTGAGACAAAAAGGGATTTTGATTGAGACGATGCTGAGACAAACTGAGGTTTTGGCTGTAGCATCCCTGACAGCTGTCCCTTTCATCTTAAATTGCTTGCAAAATTAATAACATGCTGTGAGCGATTCTGAATCCTAATTTGCACTTAAAACACATCAAACTCGCTTCAATTTCCCAATGAGTCTGTCTCTGTTGAAATCATCTTGATGTGATTTTCAGAATTGCCTGTTGATCATATCACAATTACTTAACTTTGATATTTAAACTTTTCTCAGAAATGCTGAGGAACTTTTCCAGCATGCTGTATGAGCTTTTGGACTCTCTTCCAGTACCATGTGCTACGTATATGCATATGCCCTACTGTACGCAAACCTCTTAAATATTCTTTTTGGTCTTTCAGTTTCATCTGGTTGCTTATTCTGCTGCTATGCTAATTTTTCTGCCTCATCCTTAAATTTTCCATGCTAGTTTATCTAACTACACTAGTAAATGTAGGTTGAATATAAAAATAAACTGTTTAGGTTAAATCAAAATTATGTGTGCTAGCTTTTGTATGTATTTGTAGGTTTTAAGTGATTTTTATAAGCATAGTTAATGCAAAATGCTCCTTAAATTCATTATGGGTGCTCTTCAAATTGCTTTTCCAAAGTTAACAACAATGTATAAAGAAAACTATTGAAACTACATTATGATAGAATCACTTTAATATTTTTTTAACCAATAGTGTCCTTAAACGTGGGAGATTGGACTGATAAGGTTTTTAAGGACACTATTGTTCTCCCTTACTTCCCTAAAAATGGTACTAACATTGCTAAAATTCTCAGTAAATACAATTTTTAAGTAATTTTCATGCCCACAGACAAATTAATTTTCTTGTCCCTCAAAGACCCCATTGAGACTTTGAATTCATGGGGTATTTATAGTATCAATTGTGAGTGTGATTTATCTTATATAAAAAAAACTAAAAGCACCCTTAAATTCAGAATTAAGGTGCACATATCTCTTGCATAGCTGCCAAGTGTCCTGTTTTATACAGATTCACTCTGTTTTTTGAGCTTTGTTCCAAAAATATGTTTTTAAGCTAAAATGTTCTATTTTTTAGCTTCTGTGTCACGATTTTTTTTAAAGGCAAAATCGTGTACATCTTTAGTCCTTGGTTAATCATTTATCCTTGTAAATAAGTCAATAAATTTAACTGAATGATATTTATCTCATTATTCTTCCAAGTATTTATTACATTAAGCGTGTAAGTCAAATATTGTAGAAAATGAGAAAGGAAAATAAATATTATTTTTATAAATTAAGGATTGTATATGTATATCTATATAATATATAAGAGGAATCTTGTCTTTATTTGTTCGTTATAGGCGCCTACACCGTTGGTCGGATCTGGACCAAATTTGGCACGCTGACTAAATAAGACAAGAAAGCTAATGCCCAAAAAATAAAATTAATCGGATTAATAGTTTTTTAGTTATTTTATGTTTTGACCATTTTTTGCACATTTTGCATCATCGTGAGCTAGATTTTTGAGCTAGATATTTCTTATATCATTAGAAACTACAGAGTTTTCTTTTTCAAATAAACTTTGTTACAAACGTACTTAAATTTGAAGGTTTTTAAGAATTTTTAAAAGGAAGATTACTTTTCAGATAAATTTTTGCAATTTGAAATTGAGACTGTTGCATTGAAAAATCTAACTATCAAAAATTTTCCATCTTTTTACCATTGATAAAACATTTATTTTGGCCTCTTTTAAATTTTGAACTGAGCAGAAATGTTAATTAGATTTTTTTCTGTAAAGATCACAGGTTAAAAATCTCTCCAGACTCTCTATTCCGGAAAGAAAATAGCCGAGGAATGGAATGCATTGGTTTCCCCCCATTGGTTGAAAGCACATTGGCTAAAACGTTATCAAGACAACTGGTGTCAGGCAGGGTGAAATGAATGAGAGATGGGAAGGCTCCTTCCCTTCTCTGTTTGTGTCATGCCAGGAAGACTACCAACAACTGAACTCTATTTGTTTTTAGTAATTGTGTAGGTAGCAGCGATAAATGACTGTTTGAACACAGACAGGTAGAAGGGGAGAAGCCTAGCCATGCTCATTTCCCGGTAACCTCTGTACACTATCGGGTGCTGTGTTAATTTTTTTTTCATTGCAGCGTAAAGTCCCATGTCCTTTTTTTATCTTTGCAGTGGGAGGATTCACATTCCTTCCCTTTGCAATTTATATTTAAGGTCAATTTCTCTTCTATTGCATGGGCAATGCTGAGCTACGCTGCTATTCATCTCTGTTTAAGTAATAATTTATTGTTAATGTAATATTTTTAACTGTATCATGCATTGCCTGTGCAATTTAATCATGCATTTTATGACCATGCACTGTGTTCCGTATTTTTGATTTTATGACCACGCACTGTGTTCCTTATTTTTTCTTAGAAGGTTGGCAGCTATGCTCTTGTTAAAAATCATGAAACCAACAAGTCTGCCATCACTAAACTTTGTTGGAGTGCTAACCTTTCTTACTACTTTTGACTAGTTCATCCAAGCTCATTTACAAACCCCGTTCTTGCAGTGAATTAGATTTTCTTGAAGCTTTCAATATGCACAAAAACATACATAGCCTTGTTATTGTTGATTTTGCTGTTCCCCCTTTCTGAATACTGGAAATCCTTCTGTTTTCAGTGAGCTTAATTTCCTGCTTTCCTATTGGCTTTCATAAACACTATCCTGAATCCTCACTTTTTCTATATAAACAGACCATATTTTTTGCAATTCTCATTTTAGCACTAATGACGGCATGTCCTCACACCAAAAACTGTTCTGCTATTTTAATTCTCTTATTGGTGCTCTATATATTGTTCTTTTTTATGCTTATTAGCACATAGCTCTTGTCAGAGCCATGCTTAAGAAAGAAGGCAAACTGGACAACTGCCCAGGACCACTAAAAACTGCTGTATTCATAGAAATCAAGTCTGTAAAAGCACTTATTTCCGTGAGCCTGTCATAGTTACAAAAATTAAATCCTCCCAAAATACTTTTTTTTCCCCGCTTGAAATAATAATAAAAAATCAAATTTTTCACTTACCAAAATTTAATAATTTATTGCGCAGTTACAAACTCTTTTTTGACAACTTTCTTTCTTACTACTATTTTGTGAATACTATACAACTATTTCTTGAATATAAAACAATAATACAACTAATAGAATGCAGCTCATTCTCTTACAATATTTATACTAGCTTCGAAAGCATTCAAAATGGGGAGGGCAGGGGACAAACTTTTTGGACAAAAGGAAGTTTCTTCAAATGCCTTTTGCAAAAGGAGTTCTATAGGTACTTACATGATTTTTCAACTTTCAGTTCTATTCACATAAAATTCATAAAATTTTCCACTCGCAAAATCACAAATATCTTCATTTTTGCAAAAGTTACGGCTCGCAAAAGTAAGTGCTTTTACAGTAGTCAAACAAACTTCCTGACTTAGAACTGAAAACTGCCCATCAGTGGCATAATCAAGGTAAAAGGCAGGATTTCTCATGTAGAGGCTTCATTAATGTCAGTTTGTAAAAAAAAAAAAAAAAAAATCCAAATTATGGAAGGGGTCATGAACCCCCAAACTCTGCCTTGGCTATGGCCTTGCTGTACATGTGTACTTGTGCACTGAATTCCTGATTCTGAAAAACCTCTCTGTATTTTTTTCACCAACTGTCCATTTTTAGGAAAAAGAAGGGGGAAACAAAAGCATATCTCCTGCCCATGTGGATGCCATAGATGCTTTCTACTGCTCTTGTTAGCTGGAACTTGACAAAAATGGAAGGGGGAAAAAATGGGTAATCCAAAAAATGGAAACTTCTTGGCCTTAGTAGAACTATTGTTAACTATGATCCAGTGCTTTTAGAACATTTGTTTTCATATTAAAAATTATGAAATAGATCATTATCTTGGAAACTGAACTCAGAATGAACTAATTCAGCTGATAAAGTGATAAAGTTTTGGAAGCCATTTATAGTCAAATTTTCAAATCAAAATATTATTCCCTAATTCTTGATTGTACTTTGAATATAAGTCATTAGGAACAAATGAGTAATTATTCGCTATGCCATTTGTGAAGAAAATAGTGTTGAAATGCATGAATGTTTTATTTGCTTTTTGTCCATTTGTAACTGTGCAGATCAATGTCTCACAGAAGTTTCTAATAAGTTGATAGACATGCAGATTCCTCTTGAGGATAGCCACGGTCAAGGATATGACAATGGTGCAACCATGAGAGGCCAAAACAATGGTGTACAGTCCCGAATACTACAAAAAAATCCCAAAGCTCTTTTTGTTCCATGTGGATGTTGCAAAAAGAGCTTTGGGATATCGTCAAAAGTTAAGTCGCAGCTTGAACTTAACTCTTGACGATATGGCCAAATCATCAAATGTAGCTCTTACATTTTTCTGTATTGTTCTACAAATTTGTTTTATTTTCCATTTCAACTCATTGATGGAAAATTCTAGAGACATTTGAAAAATTTGACTGTCAAATCTTTATGTGATACTATATGGGGATGTAAAATAGAAAGTGTTAAAGCTATTAGGTTTCAAATTGGGGATGTTGAGGATGCCATTGTTGAAGTTTCCAAAACTACTATTGATCCAAAATATAAAATTGAAGCAAAAGCTCTTCTTACTAAGGCAATTAAATGTTTTAAATTTCTTATCAGTTTGTGTTTATGGTATGGCATTTTAAGCCAATTCAATTTTGTCAGCATACTAATGCAAAGTATTAATATAAATTTGAACACTGCTTTACAATTGATCAATAACATAGTTGCATTTTAAAAACTGTTCAAGGAAAATGGACTCGTAAAGTCTAAAGCTGACACAAAAAAAAAATTAACAAATGAGCTTGGATGCTTCTGATATGCATTTTTCTCGTAAGACTCCTCCTGGAAGAAAAAGAGTTAAGAAACATTTCAATTAGGAGTGTGATGATGAAAGTATTACTTAACCTGAAGAAAACTATCATATAAATTTTTACAATGTTCTTATTGACCAGGCTATAATGTCAAATGCGAAACGCTTTCAACAGCTAAGCAGTTTCAATAATAATTTTGGATTCCTTTTTTTATGTTTGTGAACTGAAAACAAAGAACTGTGATCTACTGAATCATTGCAATTACCTAGCATCTATATTAGATTATATCAACGGACAATATTTATGTATGAAAATTAGTTTTTTTATACTCCATTTCTATGACAATAACTTCCCCACTAAAAATTCTTAAACATTTGCTCAAAAATTCTCTGTATAATGTTTTGCCGAACTTTGTGATTGCTTTATTACTTACTAGAAATGCCTTCGACCCTTCCTTCTAAATAAACCAGATCAAATCTTCCTACCCCTTTATTAATATTTTTAAGATAGTAAGTCACGCTTACCAAAGCCAGTTAGCAGTTTCATGATTTTTCATTAGTTCTTTCTTACGTTTTTTTTTTTTTTCTTATAATAAATAACTATTGATTTTTTGAGATTCTTATTTGAAATTCTGTAGCCTTTTTAATTATTCAAATCTCATGATTATTTATATTTCAGAATGCAGAAATGAATGCTGTAGATGACATTCCTGTTGCTCAAATTGATTTATCTGTTCCACTTCACATTCCAGGTAATAATAGACTTGTCTGCCATTAGTGTCCTTGAAATCATGAAATTAGTATTTTTGGACTTCAAATTTAATATTTTTATTTGTTTGTTCCTTCTTATGGTATTTGTTTTTATTTCCTTGCAACTGGAATGATACTTAACAATTGATGTAAAACTTGTTTACTTTTTAGCAGTTGGAACTTCTTGTACTATTATAGAATAAACTATTAAAATAAACCATTATAACATATCATTATGTGATGGAAAACATGAATCACTATGTAATTTCCACTGCAATACTGCAATCGACTATCAGTTGACTTCAAATTAATTAGGAAATGTGCCACCCAGGTGGTGTAGTGGCTTAAGAACCATTTTATCATGCCTTGGGTTGGGTTTCAAATCTTGGCTTGGGCATGGATGCTAACTTGTCTATCCCTTCATAGGGGTAATGCTGGCTGCCCACTGTGTGCCTCCATAATAAAATTGTCACAATACCTTCGTGCAGTTGTAGTGGACAATGCCTGATCGGCAAGTGCCTGCCCATTGGCAAAAAAAGAAAAAAAATAGAAAATTTCAAAGGATGGAAGAACAGAAAACAAGGGAAACTGAAAATGACATACTATGTCGTTTTCCTCAGATGAATCCCACAAACACACTATACAATGTATATCTTGTGACTGCTAATTTTCTTTAAATATAAGAATAATTAAAATACTATGTGAAAAAAAGTTACTTTTATTTTATTCTTATTTCTTTTAAAAATACGCAAATAAGATGAAAATAAGGATGTGATATGAAAATATATTTTTGTTATGTATATATTATAGGTCTTATTTCATCTGAAAAATACATGAGTATTGATGGTGGAAGGCCTAGCAAAACACACCGCAGGGTGAAACGAAAGAAGAAGAGTAAAAAATTAAAAGTTCAAACTGAAAGTGACGAAGATATTCCTCCTTTACATGTTGTTAATATCATTGAGGGAGAAATGCCTGAAGGGGCTAGAACAAGTGCAGAAGATGATGATCGAAATATTGATGACCCTCATAGAGCTTTAAATATTGATTTAGAAGAGTGAGTTTTTAATATTTATTTCTATATGTGAATAAATTATTTTGCATTTTATAAATGTTCCTTTTTTACAAATAATTTATGCTTAAATTCTTTTCTTTTAATCATGAATTCTTTTTCTTTAGACCTATTAATCATGTTGAAGCTCCACCTCCTGTTTCTGTCCCTGATTCATTTAATAATTGGGAAGAAAATAAAGTTAAGAAACACAGATCAAAGAAAGAAAGTCGTAAAGAAGTATGCTTTCAATTCAATATTGTTGTTTCTACATTTTCTATATAATGAGATTATTTATAAACTTGCAGTAATGCATGGTAAATCATAAATGAATAGTTTTTAGCTTGGTGCTAAGTATTAAATATCAGATAAGCAATACAGGAAAGTATTACTATAACTGCAGACCAATTTTGGTTAGTATAATCTTTTATGCAAAAATGAAGTGGTGGGAAACTTGATCAATTTTATAAATAGTGTTTGGTGAAATTGAAATATAAATTTATATGAGGGAAAGGGAAAGTGGGGATTAAAATGATATCCACAAGCACCAGTGAGATATCAGGTATCAGTCAAAGAGATAACACATAAAAAAAAATCTATTTAGTAATAAATTTTCATTAGAGATGTCTGACATTCTTCAGAAAGTGGAATGACAAAATCTATATCACAAGACTGTTATGCTGTTTAGATGTTGAAGGTATCTAAAAAATTTAATACACCAGTAGAATAGGATTTACGAACAGTTTTTGTTGAATTGAAATCAAATGTATGATTAGTACCCCAGTATTATTTGGCAATGGCTGCTGATACGATAGGTTTTTATTTTTCAACAAGAGTTGTTGTTCCTTAATTCTACATTTAAGAGTGCATTTGGTCTGGCTTATATGGGACAAATTACCTAGACATATTTTATAAATGTCCTAGGAATTTTGAGTATCAATCAGTTATAACTGAGTTTATGTTATAAAGCTGTAAGTAATAAGTTTATCACCTGACTGTGGCAAATGCCACTAGAATTATACTGCAGTGCTGTGATCCATGCAGTAGTTATTTATATAAAAAAAGTCACCTACTTATATATTTTTTTAATTTTTGAGTTTTCTTTTCAGTATTGCTTATAGTATAAACTATGTTGAATATCATTTTCTTTAGTGGCTGTGAGATTAGAGAATAGTAAGTGCATTCAAACTTTATCATCTGTAAAATTTGAAATTATAAATAGCATTTATTGCTAAGTATTTATAGTGAATGCATTTTTATAGACTCAATTAAATATTTATATTTTCAATAAATTAGTTCATTAGGTATTGTCATGTATAGGGATGAGTGCAAGATAAAAAATAGGCCTGTCTTGTCTCCCAAACACCTAAAAAGCTTTGTAACGGATACATCCTTAATCATATATTTTTAGATGTGATGAATATGACTGAAATAATTAGTATTAAAGACAAATTGTTATTAACTTTTATTGTGCAGAAAAGTAAAAAAAATAAAGAAGCTGATAATCACAAATCCAAACGAGTCAAAAAAGAGAGAAAAAGAAAAGAAAGGAATAAAGAACATTCTAGAAACATGGATGAATCTCCGAAGGATAAAGCTGAATATGAAGAAGCTCCAGGAATTGCTACTCCATCTAAAGAACCAGGATTTAGTTTAGCACAAACTCCAATGACTCCATCAATGTCTGTAAGTAGAGTTTGGATATTATTACTTAATTAGCAACTTAGTATTTTCATGTGAAATAGTCTTTTTACTATTGTGAACAGTATAAAAAAAAAAAAAAAAAACAAGGTGTGATATTAAGCTCGTTTTATATTTTTCCTTTAATGTTAACTTTAAATTTTTGTTTTCACATTAGAATTAGATTTGATATGTATGCATAAAATCTTTTAACCCAGTCCCTGCTGACATTGCATTTGTGAAACATTAATATTTTTATTTCAATTTTTTTTTTCAGCTTTCTTCTTGTCAGATTAGAGGCACAACTAGAAGTTTTTCTTGGGGGGGGGGGTGTTCATCCTCACTAAGACCCCTTTATCCTCCTATATCCTCAAATTAGTACTAATTAGATTATAATATAATCCTCACACTTTGACTTTAATTACAGTTTCCAGTTTATAAATCTATTAACAAAATTATACTAGGTGTTATTTAGTTTGTGTTAAAGGGTTAAGTTAGTTTTAATTTTTCAAATAGCTTTAATATCTCTAACTCAACACACTTCGTCCGAAGAAAAATTAGAGGATAAAAAAGGATCAAATAAGTAAATGTTTGTCTCTTTCATAACTTAGGTCAGTGTTTCTCAAAATGTGTTCCGTGTAACCTTAAGGGCCCCACACACTAGAGGACCGTTTACGCGGACATTCGTCCCCCACAATCTTCATTGTTAAAGCTTCTTTTGTTGAAAAAGGGAGAAGGGGAAAGGGTTATAAGAAAGGAGACATTTGGCTATTGAGGGTTACTAAAGAGAAAATTTTATCCAAGTTTTCAGCCACGTCCAACACACAGTATTCCCCAAGCCCAAACCTCTGACGAATAGTACGAGACTTGCTTTTGAAGTAGTTGGTTATTTCCAAAAATGGCTGAAGAGGAAACTTTAATTGCTTTGGCATTAGTCTTAGCTGTAGAAAATGACGATACAAATGAAAATCAAGGGAAAAGGAAAAGAAAATGGGCAAAAGAATGGCTGAAAAAACGCGAAAAGTTGTCGCACACAACTTTGATAAAAGAATTAGAAAATGAACCGAGAGATTTTCTGAATTACATGAGAATGGATGTTGAAACATACAACCTACTTCTATCGTTGATAACGCCGTTAATAGAGAAAAAAAATACAAAAATGAGAACAGCTATTTCAGCGCACGAGAGATTCTCGGCAACATTGCGATTTTTAGCCACTGGTATGTCATATGAAGAACTGAAGTTTCCGACAGTTGTTTCTCCTCAATCCTTTGGAAAAATTATTCCGGTGACATGCTCAGCAATTATTCAAGTTCTTCGAAATTATATTAAAGTAAGTATATTTTTCTTTTATATAAATCGTTAAAAATACCCTTATTAATTTTCCCTTTTTAATATAAAGTATAACAATTTATTAATTCTTTTTTTTTCTTTTTTTTACATTTGCAGTTCCCAGCGGATGAAACAGAATGGAAAAAGATAGCACAAGACTTCAAAGATAAATGGAATTTCCCAAATTGCTTGGGAGCTTGTGACGGGAAACACATTAAAATTCAAACTCCTCCAAATAGCGGATCCACGTATTTCAATTATGAAAATTTTCACAGCATTGTTTTGATGTCCATCTGCAACGCAAATTATGAATTTATAATGATAGACGTGGGCACGAATGGGCGTGTTTCTGATGGTGGAGCTCTTCGAAACACCGTGTTTTATAAGAAGTTGGAAGCAAAGAAACTAAACATCCCCGAAAGTGATGAGTTGCCTTATGTTTTTATAGGAGATGAGGCATTCTCCTTGCGGCCAGATTTTATGAAACCCTATCCTCAAAGAGATTTGACAAAAGAAAAAAGAATTTTTAACTACAGATTAAGCCGAGCAAGACGAGCAGTGGAAAATGCGTTTGGAATTTTGGCAACAAGATTCCGCATTTTTCACAAAGAAATTAATATCAAAATTGAAATATCAGACTTGTAGTCACAGCTGCATGCGTGTTGCACAATTTTTTAAGAAAACAATGCTCCGATTTCTATACACCCACAAGTTCTCTTGATCAAGAAGATTTAGAAAATGGTGAAGTTGTCCTCGGGCTAAGATCAGATGGAATAATGACCAACTTAAAATGTACTCAAGAAAGAAATTCCACAATCAAAATCAGTCCGAGAACAGTACGTCGAGTACTTCAATAGAGAAGGTGCTATATCCTGGCAGAATGCTATGATATTAGTGAAGAAGTGTGAATGCTGATGAATGCCTCTCCTTAACCTCCCCCCCTCTCTTTTTTTAACAATTAAAAAAAGTCATATTTAGTGATTATTCGTAATCCTTCAATATGATACATTTTAATTACAGTATCTTTTTCTCTCCTATCATTTTTTTTTTTATATTTCTTTTCCGACCTTTCCTATAGTTGTTTTTAGTTATTTTATAATTTAATATTTCTTTTTTCCTTATTGGTTATGATGAAGGGCAAATGTTCATACTAAGTATTTTACAAATACTGATAACATTCTCTCTGAACCAATCTGTTTTTAACTTTATATCTCATCCGATTTGATAACCACTGAGTTACTCGTACCCCCCAGGTTTGTCGAAAGGGGAGGGGGATGGGGAACTTCCCGCAGGCCTCGTTTTTTTCGGGGGTCCGTGAATAAACTTTCAAAAATAATTTCTGGAATACATAAATTTGAAAAATGTATATTTAATTACTTGTTTGCTTTAAACCACTCTTTATCTCGAAAGAGTGGTTTTTAAAAATCACTAATTATCGGCCGGTTTCAACAATTTCTTTTTTCTCATATGAAATGTATCAAATTTCAAGTACATTAAATAAAAAATAGTGCATATTCCTACTTTATACAAGAAATATAAATAACGAATAAATTAGTAATAAAATGATGCAGTACTTTGATTAGAGAACGTACTTCACAGTTAAAGAATCGTTAAAAAAAGAAATCAGGCTGCCGTTTAAAAGCAGTGGTGTACAGCGGCGGATTATTGCTTATGGATTTACACAAGTTTGTCGGGGGGGGGGGGGGTTATTATTTTTTATTTTGCCAGGAGAGGACAGCTCGCGTCACTGAATGTGTCGCTTAGAGCTACATGTAGTTCTTCCCGGAATTTCCCGCCACAATTTGGAACCTCATCAGAAGGTGGAGGGACTTCTGAATATTGGCACTCCTCGGAAACTGCTAGCGACTGCCGAGAGTACTTTCGGAACCACGGATTTAACGTGCATGTACACCGCATGTACACGGTGCTCTTTAGAGGTACACCGGTAGAAGATTGCCATATACATCCATTTTATGTATTAGTAAAATAGGATCTTTTACATTAATTATATTACATTAATACATTTCTTATTCTTTATGTGTTTTCTTGGAAGCAGAGCCTGATTATCACACGTGCATGCGGGGCAATAGCCCGGGGCCTCAGAAAAATAAGGGCCCCAAAATCTCTCAACTAAATTTCCTTTGTAATATCTATAGCATAATTTTTAACAATAGATGGACTTAAGAGATTTATTTTCTGTTCTAATTCAATGGTCTTTGTAAGACTCATGGATGAATAAACAGGAAGCTAGGAGTTTTTGAAAACGTATGGTATGGTCCTATATACGCTCATCACAAAATATCCATTAGTTAACATTTTTTATTTCATGATGAAGGGAAGAAAATTTCGAACTTTTTGGTGTATCAAAAAATTTTTGGAGTGAGACACTTTGCTCCCGTGCGTCGTAATTGCGATTCCTTGAACTAGCGCACCCATGCGCTAATAATACAAACAGACTAAAAAAATATTAAAATGATTTTTAAATACATAGTCTTGTTCCAGTGGCGAACACAAGGGAGGGGTCCAGGGGGTTTGGAACCCACCCAAAGGAGTTATCAACTTTGAATCAAAAACCATCCTGTAATTTTTGACATTTTAACATAAGACTTTGTCAGTTTCTTATTTTTAGCTGTTAAGGTTGTAAATAAAAACATGATACATTGAAGTGCGGTTGAGTCTACAAAAGGTGGTCATGAGAAGAAATATTTTGTTTCGTATTTCTTTGGAGGGGCTGGACCCCCTTCAAAAGAAAATCCTGTGTGCGCCACTGTCTTGTTCTCAATAAGTATAAATAAATAGGTAATTTTTAATTCAATTTGAGTATTCTTTAAAAATGTTTTATTTTTATGCCGGGAAAATGCAACAGCAAACAAAAATAAGTTAAAATGCTTGTGATAGTAGAAGGGCCCCAAAATAACCTCTTGCCCCGGGGCCCCGACCACCTATGATCCGGCTCTGCTTGGAAGGTGGATGATGCGCCTCTGGTCATTCTTCACCACATGCTGTTCCTAGAGGCTTTTCTTTTTGTTCTATTGTACTACTGTGGGTTTCGGAAGCGATAAATGGTCCGTCTGAAAATCAAGCATTGCTTGATACCAACTCGGACAACCCAGGGACACACAAACGGGTTATTTCCTATTCATGCATCAGAGAAGCTTGATTGATGCTGTTCGTTTTGTGTTTGTACTTATTTGCAGCAAAATAGTATTCCGTGAGAAATCTGACTACAATTCTGAACTGAACTCTCTGCTTCAGAAATGGCAATACGTGGTACAACAGAAAATTTTCCTGGCGCTCCAAAAATTTTAAAATAGCAGGGAGAATAACAGTAATTATTACGATAACTTTTAGGTTTGTAAGTAAAAGGGGGGGGGGGGAATGTCAAAAAGATTTTATTGATGTCAAAAGATAGGATGTCATTTTGAAATCCCCTCCTCAAATGATTTGGCATCCAAGTATTCAAAAGTTCGGGCTCATTTTTCGAAGCCCGAGCCCGAGCAATATTATTTAAGTTGGAGCCCAAGACCGAAATTTCAGCTAAAGATAAAAAAATTCAGTTACTTCATATACAATATGATAAATTTTGCCGTTTGTGCAAATTAAAGACAAATATAGTTGCAAACTCTTAATACACTTTCTAATTCTTTATATCCATGTTTATCAAATAATAACAATGTTTCAATTTTTATTAAAAATTCCGTTGAGTAGTCACATCAGTGTTAAACATTCGTATGTACTTAGATATATTAGATAGAGAAAAATACAAGTTATAAATCTCGTATAGTGACATTAAAAAATGTTACATTTAAAACACGTCCAGAAAAGAGATGATAAATTTAAGAAATTTGCATAGAATTGCATAAGAATATATTATTGCAAAAGAATTTAGTTGATAGGAACAAATATGATGTGAATATATACATTTATCTCAGATAGGCCAGTAAATAATGAGGCCAAAATTTTGAATTAACAGCCTTTTAAGACAGTTACGCAAATGAAATAGCACAACACACCATTTAGTAAATTATGTGAAAAGGCTAGCTTTTTACCCATCAATTATTTTGTTGCTGGTATTATATACCCATCAATTATTTCGGTCTCGTACACATCAGTACGTTTATTTTTCCGATGAATCGCTTTTTAAAATCCGTTTCAAGGAGTATAGCGCAAACGCAATCGTGAATTACAGGGCCCGGGCTCGGGCTGAGTCCGTCTTATCTCTACCCACCACTACCACTGGTTCTTAAGTTTTCCATATGGTTATTTTTCAGTTACCAACACACACACACACACACCAGGGTTGTAACAAAACCCGGGTTTTCTGTAAAAAGCCCAACCCGGGCTGGTTCATTAAAAAAATCCAGTGTTTAGGGTGAAAAAAAAACGGGTTTTGTTGGGGAAAATGGGTAAAATTAAAATTTTTGGTACTTGAACTCAAAAAATTGCACCTATAAAAATGCAAACTTCAAACCATACGCAATCGTGAATTACAGAGCCCGGGCTCGGGCTGAGCCCGTCTTATCTCTACCCACCACCACCACTGGTTCTTAAGTTTCCATATGGTTATTTTTCAGTTACCAACACACACACACATAAACCAGGGTTGTAACAAAACCCGGGTTTTCTGTAAAAAGCCCAACCCGGGCTGGTTCATTTAAAAAAATCCAGTGTTTAGGGTGAAAAAACCCGGGTTCTGTTGGGGAAAATGGGTAAAATTAAAATTTTTGGTACTTGAACTCAAAAAATTGCACCTATAAAAATGCAAACTTCAAACCATACACAAAAATAAAATTAAGGTTTAATCATAAAGGAAACTTTGCACTGCCGTCCAAAAAATAAATGAATCAATAAATTTACTTCTAAAAACTTTCACTGCATATTCTTTTGAATAAATGATTATTAGCTTAGTAAATTATAAGTAATAGATACTTAAGTGCACGCAAACAAACAAAAAATTTTTTTCTTTTAAATGGAAGAAGGATATTCTATTTTTCCTTTTGTAACTACTAAACCGATTACGTGAAGACGCGTTAGAACCCCTTATAAAGTCCTCCCACCAAGGCACCCCTCATTCTAGGCAGATACCCCGCTTGTAGGTTTGCCTTAAAACACAAGCAAACAAACTGAACCGATTATTAAAGATATTTTGACAGATAAAAATCTACAGTACTGAAGTATTGTACAATTTCTTAAAACTTAAAACTGTTTGGGATGAATTGGCTGATGCAATAATATTTTCTATTGAATTCTATCACCTTGTGGTACAACAAACCAATCTGTTGTATTGTAAAAATGCATGTTGTAGATTGTATATTGTATGTTATAGAAATTTGTTGTATTTTTATGGATTTACACAAAGGTTAAGTCTTATTTTAATAATGTTCATTATTTCTCTTCCTGGGAAATTATTATTCTTACACCTTTTCGTGTCATCATATTTCCGCTTCTTCCCTCTGTTTTCTTTCTTTTCTTCAAAACTTTGGGAAAATGGTGAAGAATGAGACTGGGGTTCATCATCGTCACCCTGAATTTAAAAGAAGTGTTAAAATTATAAACAAACAAATTGCATTAACAAAACTTCTTTTTTTACGAAATTTTTTTATTTACTTAAATAAAACACAGATTTCCTAATTTTCTATTCTATTTTATAATTCTATTTTAAGACCTTGCTAAATATAATATTATAAGTAATGCAGTAAATTATTATTGTTCTATACTTTAAGGTATTTTTTTATTAAACTTGAGAATAAGTACTAAATATGGATAATTAAGGTTAGCGTATTTCAATTTAAGTAGCTTATGATAGGCAAGACATTTTTTTTTTCTCATTACCTCGGTATTGCTTGTTAGTATAAAAATAAGATTGTTGTTAATAGAAATCATAGTTCTCATGGGCGCCCATAGGGGGGGCAAGGTAGGGCACTTGCCCCCACCCCTAAAGTTTTAGGTTACTGTCTCATGATGTAAAAAAATCTCAAAAACAGAACTAAATTTGTTAAAAGTTTGAAATTTGCCCCCCCCCCCTAGAAAAATTCCTATGGGTGCCCATGATAGTTCTTACATGATTTATTGATATAAGTTATAAAAGTTAAGTTGCAATTCTTCAATCTGATTAGTTAAATAAAGCTTCTCATTCGGGTTAAAAAATTAGCAATTATATTATTTAAAGAGGATAGTATTTATGATATTTATAAATATATATTAATAGTACGATATTTAGGTCCCCGATAATTACGTGTCCATAACGGGAGTTAACATATGAGTTGTAATGTTCATAAATACATATAGTATTAATATATACAATTATAATAACATATGAGTTGTAATGGTCACAAATATATAGTATAAATATTCACAATTATAATAATATTATGCAGCAATAATATATAAATACTCTATATATTATTACTGCTAAATTATGAGCAATTCCCTAGTGTTAATAATAGTAAATTAAAATACTAACGCATTTATTTTCACTGTAATTAAATAAATTAATACTGAAAATGCTACTTTGAGAATTTCCCCGGTACTTAACGAATAAAATTATGTTATGTAGGCTTAATTCACTAATAATAATTTTTAAAATGATGCCATAAATTTAATATAAGTAACTTCAACCTAAATTGATAAGAAAATAACAATAAAATATACTACTCACCTCAACATCAAGAATATTGTCCTCATCATCTGCGTCTCTTCTGTATGCATCTGCGTCCTCTAGGTTAGATGTGCCTGGTACGTAGGTGTCATCCTCATTTTCATTTAAAAATTTTAGAGATTCAAAATACCAAAGTTTTGGCTTGTACACGTCATCTATGCCAGCTCCACTTCTCTGAGAATTTTTTACTTTATTTAATTCTCTTCTGTATGCACGGCGTAGAAGTTGTATTTTTTTTTTTACGTCCTCGATTTTTGCACTTGGTGCGTCTTCCCTCACTTTTGCCAACAAAACCTCATATGCCTCTCTTCTTTTATTTTTGTTCATATAGTCCTTGTTTTTGACTTGCCAGAGGCATTGGCAATCTTCGCGAAGGATTTCTATGAAATCCGCGAGGCACTTACTCGTGAGGATGGCCGTCATGTCATAGATAAAAGAAAAGCCGTTTGTACTAGAGTAATTCGTACCTCTTTGGTAGACTGTAGTTCACTTAACTGCAGTTTTTCGTTCGCCAAATAATTCCCAGTTCTTGAGAATTGGTGAAAAATTTTCACCCCACTTCTCTTTTGTGCTCTATTGTGTACCTCACTATTCATCTACCTGTCCAAGTAGTAGTGGTATTTACACACAGAGATTGATGAACTGTGTCCACGGTAAACGGTCCTCTAGTGTGTGGGGCCCTTTAGGGTTTCGCAATGACCCTACAGGGATTCTGCGAGAAGTTTCAAAATATCATCAAAATTTTAAAGAAAATCCGTAAATTCTCTAACCTAATTTTTCATCAGGCTCTTATATAGAATTAACCTCTTAGCGACGGCAGGATTACGGGAGTTCTAGATATATTTTGGCCTAAACTGCCTAATGGAATCACTGTTGTCGTGAAAATTCCTCCCATGTACTTTGAAAACAAATGTCCTTTTGTGAGGGCTTTCCATGCTGTTTTTCTGCATGCATCCATGAAAACTAAGGTCTTGAGAACTTTGTGGGATGAAAGCCATTCATCCCATTGATACTTTTCATCCATTTACCGTATAGATTCGTTAAAAATTTTGTGCCTGCAAGCCACCTTTTGTAATTATTTTATCTACATTTTTATACCACTTTATATTGTTTAGTTTTTATGTTTGTATAGTGAGTGATAAATTATAGGCCTTAGTTTCTCCTTAAGTAATATTTATTCAAGGGTTTCATTGCTAGACATGTGGTAAGAAAAGGGCTCCATGGGATACAAAGTTTGATAACCACTGACTTAGTTGAAAGAGATACAATATTTCGCAATGGAGATTTCTGTGCAGGGACTAATTTGCAGAGATCTGGGAATTGGGCAAAATCTTCATTGGGGGGGGGGGGGCACTCGTACGAACTTTCTTATACCCTACCATGCAACTTCAATATCACACCCTACAAAGAAGGATGTTTTAACAGCATTAAAATTATTATTAAATCAAGATGCAAACCGAACTGCAACAGTTTGATAAGGGTAATAATATTTCAGCTATATTATTTAATTTTCAATCGTTACTTTCATTCCGAATTTTTCAAGTAACATGTTCCACATTATTTTTGTACTTATTTTCTTAATATCTATATCAGACCATTTATTTATTCTTTAGTGACATAAATCTTCACATTGCTCCACCCAGGAAGTATTTCCTTTTTTTCTGTTCTGATTGAAAATCTGCTCTATGGTTTCCTAGCTACCAGTATCTATCACTACATATGCCATGCCTAAATAGTTTAGCTAAAAAAAAGTGTGGATGTAATGCTTAACACTATGAAATAGTAACAGAGTAATTATTGTTTTTCATAAAATTAATTTCCCTGCCTCTTATTTTAAATTAAAACCAAAATTTTTAAAAATTTTTTTAAAAAAATCTTTAAACTAAAGGATAATTTCGGGGGCCCCTTGCTGTTGGGGGCCCGGGCACTGCCCTGAGTGCATTGCCGGAAATCAGTCCCTGTTTCTGTGGTGCAAATAAATAAATAATGCTGTTCTATTTGAAAATAAAAAATGCTATTCGTCTTTTTAAACTATTTATATTTTATCTAAATGAAAATGCATTGATTACATAATTTATTTTTGGAGATTAACATTTAAGTGAGTTTTAAGTCTAATCTTCTTGAATTTTTTACCAGTTCATCTAAAATATCTTCCACAGATGGTGTATGTTTAAGATGAATATTTAGAAGAGCTAATCCATTCTATCTTCTTCGCCCATAGTGCTTCGTACATATGTTTTTTGTCGACGTCAGGTCGAAAACGATCGTTCACTTTCTGTTGTGACTGGTAATGTGGCCGGGAGGTTAACAATGTTAACAGTGAATTATCTTTGTAAAGTCTCTGCCCGTCCAATGCAGTAGTCGGCCATTCAAATTTTTCCATGCACGAAATCCGTCTATACCACAATTTCAATTCTCAAGAAAGTTCTTCTGAATCGAAATTGTTGTACTATTTTGTCTGACAGAGAAATTTACGATGATGGACTACGAATTTAATGGTATAGTATGGTATCAATAGGGTTGACTCAGTCTAGGCATAGAGCACCTACGGGGTAAGGGGTAGATGAGTACTAAAAACAACCACTCTGTTCCAGAGGAAAACTTCTCTGGACTAGAGGGGAAAATTTGTTTTTATGTACAACTTCCTTCTATTGTGGCAACCTCAGTCTGACTGAGCTTTTCTCTGTCCAACTAAACAATTATATAGTAAAACATTAATGCCTTTCTTTTCTAAATTATATTATATGTGTTTTGTATATAATATAAATATATTTATGTATAAATATACACACAATTAAAATTTGATATTTGGGAATAAAATATGAAAATACTGCAAGTATAAACTGAAGCTTTTCGAGTGTCAGATTTTTTTTTTTGGGGGGGGGGGGGGTTAACCCCCAAAACACCACCACCACCCCCTTGATTGCGCCAATGTGTCAGATGAGCTTTATGTATGTTTCACTGTATAATAAAAATTTATTTTAGTAGCAAAATGCTGCCATATAATTTTGAAAAAAATAACTGAATTTTAACGTTTTTGCAAAAGTAAGTTTTGGAGTTTTGCAAGCTCTCGCTAGAATTCGGTAGTTGTCTAGTCGAGTTAAGAAACACAATTTATTTTTATTCGGAATGCCTAAAAGAAAATGGCACCTGCAGGTATGCATGAAAAAGCTTTTAATTCTATTAAATTATTGTTTTTTAAAAATGATGCAAAAAATACAACATCAGCATAATATGATACAAAAAAGTGGTTTGCACATTTGTCTTATATAATCCTATTTTCAGTTTGTTTTTATATTCAGACATAAGTTCCAAAGAACAGAAAGTGATGTTTGACTTTCATATTGTTAGAAGCTTAACAGTTTTTGAAAGAGTTAGAAAATGAAGAATTGTGTGAAATATCTTTTGATGAAGATGATGAAGGTGCATTAAAATTGATCTGACCTTTATCCCCCTTATGAAAATGTTATTACAGATAAAGAGCATATTGGTGGTGATATTTTAAATGATGATAATGCTTAAACTTGAAATATTCTTTACCTATTTTTGATAAATTATGCAATAAAAGAAAAGCAAGAGTAATGAAAAATGTAGTTTTGGGGGAAAATACTCTATATAAAAATGTAATGTTAGATATTGAACAGTTAAAAATAGAGAATCTTGTAGAACAATTATGCAACGTTGAAGGTATAGATTGTTTTTATCAAAATTTCAGTGAAAATTTTTGATTTGATTGTTAGGGAATCGACTAAATATACAAATCATAATAACAAACACTTTTTCTCTCACAAAATCTGCACTAAAGTGTCTTGTAGATTTTTTACCTAATTATTACCAATTCTAATTATTAACCAAAGGTAGTTAATTTGATTTGCTTTGATTTCAAAGATTTTAAAAATCAGAATTCATTTTGATTTTTAAAATTTTATTTAAAAACTTTTAAAAACCATTAAAAAATGATTTCAAATTAAATCTTTGATTTATATATACAATTTTCTCTGTTTGTTATGAAATATATTTAATATCTTAATAAATAATTATATTTCAGCTGGTTTCTAGTTATAAGCTTTTAGCTGAAGACAGAAATATCCGTGTTGTAAGTATATTTCAATTATTTTATTTTATTCATTAAAATGATATGTTGATTAAAGTGTATAATAAATGTAGCATAGTAAAATATATTGCTTGTTCTCTTTTTTCAGACATATGAAGTTAGGGTATTGCCAAACAGCAATAGTCAAATTTTAGTTTCTTTTGTTTTCCATAATCACTGTACTTTTTTACTTAAAGAGCTGGAATTGAATATCATTGAAACTTCTTATGTAAAGATGATAAAACAGGTAAGTAGATTATTTTAGTAATTGAAATATCCAGAAAAACTTTTATACTTATAATTGGTGTAACTAAATAGGCTTTTTCAGTATTTTCTAGGGAAAATTATATCCCTCCCCCCATAAAGGGAGCTTATATCTTGCAATAGAAAATCTACTTTTGTAGAGGATGCTAAAGCTAATATATTTCTAGAAGGGGATGTGGGTCCTTACACGTAACTGTAATAGTTAACAAGCAATCTCCTTTGGTCATCTTGGAAATCTTGCTCAAGCTTTCTCTGCATGGTATACTGAAATTGTTTCCATAAGTTGGACTGGATGCTGAGCATCACATTCAACCTTTTATAAATCTGCCTACTTTTAGCCTTCTCACCACATCATTCCATCATGTAAATGTTGGTGCTTACTCATTTTGACTGTTTGGATTTATATTTAACCACTTCTTGCAAAAAACACTAAGAAATTTGGTGAAGTGTTGGAGTAAACCAAAACAAAATGCCTATTTTGCGAGGCATACTTAAAAAGCCTGTTCCTCTATGCCTGCACACATACACTGAAGAGCCATTACATTACCACCTACTCAATAACACGTTGAACCTCCTTTGGTCTTCAAAACAGCTGCAGCTTCCCTGGGCATGGATTCCACAAGCTCTTGGTAGATACTAGAGACAGGTTGTACCAAATATTTAAGCAGCGGCCACACAAAGTCAAGATATTGGGACATGGTAGTGTTTGAGCTCTGAGCTGCCAGGGGGAGGGAAAATGCTGTTCTCTTGGAAGATGGCGTGCCCTGGCATGACCATCGATGTGATAAAGAAGAAACCAGGACTCATCCTACCAGGCAACTCTCCTTTTCATATCTGTGGTCCAGTCTTAATGTTCCTGTGTCATAGCACTGTAGGCATAGCTGACAATGATGCTTGATAAGCAGAGGCACATTAGTGGGACATCTGCTCTGCTGTCCCATATCCAACAGTATTGGCTGAATTGTATGTTCCAAAATCTGCATTATATTGGGCTGTCAGCTGAGCCACTGTCTGTTGCCGATTTTTCTGTACTAGGCAGAACAGAAAGAGCATCCTCTTTCTTTGATGATGCGTGGATGCCCAATATCTTGGTGTCTATTGCTGGTTTCACCCTCACTAATCCACTTTTTATATAAATTACAGTAGAAGACCCAAAATTCGCACAGCTCAGTTCTAGACCTTATGCAGACTTTAGAATTTTGCAGATTTTGGGTCATAATAGGAAATTTATAAATTTATTCTTTTTCCCTCCACCCCACCCAGAAAATAACATAGAAAAAATACAATAAAGATCAAGGGGAAACAAATCATGTTACTTATAATCAGAATCATGATATAAAAATACAGAGGAATAATACAATATACAAAATTATGAGAAAATAGTACAACTATTTAAACATGTATATTCAATAGTAGTTTAGGACTTGCATGTTCTGATTATAGTTTTTTTTTTTTTTTTTCATTATTTCATGTTCTGTAACACAGCTTTGCTGCTCTACAAATCTAAGATATTTCTTTCTCAGAGCCTAACCTTCATTAAATGTTATCTTATCATCTTTTTGATCATCCTCACTTGTTATTGTGTCAGAGTCTGTGTCATGTGACCATAAATCAGTGTCAATTATGTCTCAGTCATTTGAAGGTTATCAATGTTGCCATCAGAGCTCACAAACTGTTAAAATATTTTTTTTCAAGTGGGAATAGCTTATTTAGTATTACTTTGTGGTTATACTGTAGTTTTCTGAACTTGCAGCTGGCAGGGCAAACTTTATTGTTTACATTGAACAGACAGTGCAGATTTTAGAGCCTTGTAGATTTCGGATCGGTGGATTTTGAGTCTTCTACTGTACTAACAATGGCAGATCATGAACAATCAACCAATCGTGGAGTTTCGGAGATACCCGTTCCAAGGTATCAGGCCATTACAATCTGCCCTCTATCAAATTTGCTTAGATCAATAGCCTTTCCCATTACTCACAAACGTAAGTGCAAGAATGATTCCTTACCTTCCAGCAACAGTTAAATACCATTCCCACTTAATTGCGTGCTCTCCATGTCATCCAGGCGAGTTCATTGAAAAATGTGTGAGTGGTCACAATGTAATGGTTCTTTGATGTATATAGGCTGATGTAATTCAACACACAAGTGTTTCATCTTTATTTAGAAGCAGTAGTTTTATATTTTGCTCTATTGTTTTCATGCTGTTTGACACTATGCAAATTTTCACAATTTTGCACACCAGTGTTAAAGAAATTTTTAATTTTGACAAATTTTAGAAATATACTTATTTTTTAAAGCGTAGTTTTTTTTTTCCCTCAATGTACTAGGTTGTTATATTGCTCATAGAAACTGAAGCATGAAAGATTATTTCTATTCAGAAAAAAGAAAATTGTTTTTAAAAATCTTTGCAAAAAAAATCCTTTTAATTTTTAAACAAACCGTTTAATTAGATCCTTCTGCAAGAAATTTTTTAAATTTGTTTTGGGAGCAATGTCTTATTAAATTTAACCAGGCTCAAAATAAAATACTAATTACTTTAATTTTCTGTATCGATTAGTTTAGATTTTCACTTTATTTTGATAGAGGAATATGTCCCTTTCGTTTGCTAGTAAAATAAGTCAGTCTGGGTAAAATATAAGTAAAGTACAAACATATCTATTTAAAAAATTCACAGAAAGGGTCACAGGCTAAATTGATGTAGTGTTAGATTTAAAAAATAAATTCTCACAAAATTTAAACAAATCCATCATGTATTAGCACATACAAATCAAGTGATTTAGTGTAAAATGACCCTCTTGTGTTCCACAAAATTCTATGTAAGAGCAATAATAGTATAGGAAATGTGAACCCACATTTTAATACTCATTTACATAAATCTACTACTATAAGCACAACATGACTAAAAATTTAGGAATGGAGCATAAAGCATATTCAGGAGTAACCATAGCAGAGTTTCTTCCAAATTTTGAAAAAACATTTTTAAATAAAAGGTTCTCTAAAGCTGAGTAGGCATATATAGATAATCTTTCCATTGATAAAATTTACTGTATAATGATAAAAAACATTTACTCAAAATTCTTTATTTGTGTCAACTGTTTTGCTAATGTTTTTCTCGCGTAATTAATAACTACATTTTTGTCAGTTTTACTTATTAATGACATTGTATTAATTAAAAAATATTTCTTATCTTTTATCCTTTTTCATAGAATGGTGATAGCGAGGAGTACTCTTTCATAAAACTACCATTCCACCTTCTTCCATCAACTAATAATGAAATTCAAATAATTTTATCTGTTGAAAATATAACATTATCTCAGATGTTAAGAGGGACACTTACTTACATCATGGTGGTAAGTATTATTTTTTTTTTAATGCCAAAAGTATTGTTTTAAAAAAATTGGTCATGTTAAAGGTTATTTTCTTAAATTATTTTGATGTAAACCATGCATACTTAATTTACTTGAAATTACCTGAAATTGAAGATTTTAAAAATGTGCTTGAATGATGACTGAAAATCTCTTATGCATATGAAATTTTTATACGTTGTGTGTGTATGTGTGAGGGAGAGAGAATAACCCTAGTAGCAATTCTTAATTGAGCTTTACCTGGCCTATCATCGGTGCCTTGGATAGTCATCATCTTACAATTACTGATCATCCTTCCTTTTTTGCATGTTCATTGCTGCCTGATAATCAAAGCTTTATGTGCAGATTTGATCCGTGCAAAAAGTTTTGCCCATGGTTAAGCCGAACAAAACCAATCCATATGGCTCTTTCCCCCAAATTCCTGAAAGGTTCCTCATTGTTATTCCATGATAATTGTGCAAAGAATGCTGATTGGCTAAGCCTTCAGGCAGGAAGAGGTGACCCACAGAGGAGATTTCACAAGGTCTTTCATTCTTTTCTGTCTTAAAAGCTGCCGAACACATGTAAACTAGTCTTTTCAGATGTCAAAATTTCTTTTACCTTAATTTTAGGGTATTAACAGCTACTTTAATGAGATTTTGTACTAGGGGAAATGACTGTAATTATTGTAAAAATGATAATATATGGATTTTGCATAAATATTTCCATTTTGCATTATTCTCTCTGTGTGTCTTTTTTTTTATATAAATATTAGATTTTTTTATTGCAGTCAAGTTTACCTAATTTTTTACAAATTTAACTTTGGCTGTAAGCATAATCTTTTTAAAAACTATCATTAATCGTAATCCATATCAGTCATAAGTAAATCAATTAAAAGTAACTGTGTGCTCATTTGATGTCAGTTAGTGAATATATCTAGAAATTCAGTTTCCATGAGCACAATAGATTTGAAGTTATATAGTACTGATAGGATTTTGAAATTAAGATGCCTTTACAAGTAATTGCATATTTAAATCTCACTAATATTTCTTTAAAACTTATCCCCTCCCCCCCTCCCCCTCCAACTTTGAAGGCAATGTTTATTACAATACGAAAAATATCTTATATACCCTCAAAATTTTTGGTCGCGTTATGCTTATGATATTAAATATATAAAAATAAATACATGCATATATATGAAAATATTAATAAATTAAAGCATTAAAAGAAACAAGCCAATATACAAAACTATAATTTTTCGAAATTTTCATCAATTGCACAGTTTTTATGTTCCCCATCTTAATTAGCTCAGCTCCATACCCAGTTTTCTCCGGTGTTAATTATCAATTCCCAGTGTTCCCAAGCAGACATGCGTGAGCTACACTTCCTCCCAAATTGATAATCAGCATTTCAGAAATTGGTGACTATTTGCTACTAGGGAAATAACTGTCATGAACATAATTTGAAAATGTTTTAGTTTGAGCTCTTCCAATGATTAATACCTTGGTACTATATATATATATATATATATATATATATACACACTATATCAGTTTTGTAAGAAACCCACCCCAGACAGGTTTTATTAAAATCCCAGGTTTGTTGGGGCAAAGTGAGCAAAATTAAAATATTTGGTACTTGAACTTGAAAATTTGCACAAACTGCAAACCATAGACAAGCATAAAATTAGGGTTTAACTCACAAAGAGAGCTTGCCGCTGCTCTGCAAAAATAAATAATGAAAGAAAGATTAATTAATGAATAAATTTGCTTCTAAAAACTTTTGCTACATATTCTTTTGAATAAATAATTATTAGTCAAGCAAATTATAAGTAATAGAAACTAAAGTGTGAGATACCATTAAAAAACGAAAGTACTAACAGAACTATAAGTTATATAGATAGATAGATAGATAGATGTAAATCCAATCTACAAAATTGTGCAAATCAAAATATAGTAAATCAAAACATATAAATACATTTATTCTCTTGGACAAAGAGTTAGTCATCTTTTTTAAAATAAAATATGAACATTATCCACGTAATTGTTTACTCTTCCCCTCTCTCCTTAAAAAAAAAATGGGGTACGGGTAATAATTTTAATTAAAATATATCAGACATAAGAAAAATAAATAAAGCTAATGTATAAAATTGTACAAACAGAAATGCACACCCTCCCAAGAGGTTTTAGAGTATCAGTTGAGTTTCCAAATTGGTTTCATTTGTGAAACCTTGTTCTTCATAAAAAAGTGCATGATGCAACATATAACAATAACTTATTACATTTGTAGTTGTGCGTATATCAAAAACTAATTAGTTACTTACAAAACTTAAGTGGTTTTTTTTTTTTTTTAATGCATGAATACTTTTTTGAGAGGGTGTAGTAAAACAAAGCGTAGAGATAATTTTTGTCTTAGACAAAGATTTATCTTCTTTTAGGAAGATTTAGAGTGTTAAGGTTGAATAATGTTTTTTGGCCAACTATGCGAAAAATTCCAGAGCTGGGGATCGAACCCAGGAGTATTTCTTGCAAAGTGAGAAATTTTATCTGGCAATCATCCCAGAGTAGCTCAGTGGTAGAGCACCCACACGTTAAGCAGTAGTCCTGGGTTAGATCCCCAGTACTAGAATTTTTCACATAGTTGGCCAAAAAAACATTGTTTAACCTAAACACTCTAAATCTTCCTAAACTAATTAAAGGTTGAAAAAATTTATAAATAATGGTTTATCTTCTTTTGTAGTTAAAAAATCATATTACAGTATTTACTCGAGTATAGTGTGCATGCGTGCATAACGCGCACCCCTTACTTCACAAGAGAAACAGGTGAATTTTTTAAATTTCTTATATAATGCACACCATGACTGAAATTTTCGATTAAATGGATGGAACTGGAGATCATATCATTTAATAGGTCATTCACTGTGACAGTGACAACAAGGACTGCAATGATAACACTAGTAGTGGCAATCGGAAT
Organism: Cheiracanthium punctorium; assembly: GCA_038373885.1. NCBI lineage: Eukaryota > Metazoa > Arthropoda > Arachnida > Araneae > Cheiracanthiidae > Cheiracanthium > Cheiracanthium punctorium. The sequence goes on along the minus strand of JAWZYV010011915.1, from coordinate 53,136 downwards.
CACTCAAGAGTGTTAAAAAATAATGTTACTAGCGATTTTGTATTTTTAAAAAAAAAAGTGTAACCAGTGAAATAAAGATGCTGCAGTACTTTTATTGAGAAAGATTTTTCCAGTTTTATTATCTACTTTAAATTTCTTGAATCATACTTACATTGTGGATTACATGCAGCAGTAAACAGTTATTCCATGTGTAGCACGCACTCAGTGTTTTTACCTTAAATTTTTGAGAAAAGTGTGTGTTATACATGATTAAATACAGTAATGCATAAAATACCATTCAAGTGGCCCCTCAATCTTCAAGGAAAATCACAATGTATTTGAAGAGGGAGTGGATAAATCGTAAAAATCAAAAATATAATACTGTTCAAGTGCCCTCTCTATCTACAAGGATAATTTGCTATTTGGCGGGGATAAACAGTAAAAATTGTCAAAAATATAGAAATAGAAAAATCAAGCTAAAGCTGAATATGCACTGTGAGTTTGCACCCAAGAATTGGTTTTTTTTTTTTTTTTTTTTAAGCATTGAATGCTGTGTCAAGTCTTGATTAAAAGAAAAAAAAAATCCTTTGATATTTATTACATTGGGATTTACTCTAAAAGCAATCATCGCTTCCTGAGCATGCCAATCCATGATCATTTGCAATCAAAATTTTTTCTTTACCGATTCACACTCTAATCCATTTTCAATCAATGCCGAAATGTTTTCAATTTCTATGTATTATGCATCTGTTTTCTTTATGCTATTTTGTTATGCGTAACTTTTCATAACAATAGGAGTTCATTTTCATTTTTGCACATCTTCTCACTCGATCAGATTAAGCAAAGCTAAACTAGTTCCATACTCTTGCTACAGCCAGCCTGAAGTTGAGACTGTAAACAATCAGTGATGCCAGCATTACTGATAAATTTTCACATGTTCTGTTTGAAAATTATATTATTGTCATAACTCGTACATTGAGCAAGACCACGTGCGTTGACAACAGAAAGGAGGGTAATAAAAAGGAATAATGTTAACCAATTCGAGTAACGGGGCATTTATTTGGTATTTTAAGAAAAAGGAAATTCATGTAAAAAGCAAGGGGGCGTTTAACAGAAAGGAGTCACTTTTGCGGTATTTTACGGTTATGTTACCTTTTTTTGGGGGGGGGGACTGCTTTTTCCTATTTTTGGGTATTCCAGAGTAAACTGTGAAGCAAGTTAGGTAATGCAAAATCAGATAAGTTGTCATCTTGAGGGTATTGTGATGACAAGATGACAAAAAATTTACTTTAAAGCAGGTTGTTTTAACTATCAAAACTTCTTAACAGCATAAAGACTTAATTTTTAACAATAAGAAAGGCATTACATAACTACAGTATCTTTACCATCAAGAGCTACTTTCTCCAACTCCAGCTGAACTGGTTTGACTGAACATACATACTTCTATATATATACAGGCCTTACAGTTATTATAATGCATACAAAAATAACTAAGTTTAAAATAGTTGGATTTCTGTTTCTAAGTTCACCTGAACATTGCCAAAAAAATGACACATTTAGTGTCTGCTAGATCTGTAGCCAATCACTGGCTGTCACTACCAGGTGCTGTTTTACAGCTTGCTTTTAGATTTTAATGTCAAATATACTATTTCAATTTAAGTTAGGCTTAGCTGTATTAAAGGTTTGTGTACCCAGCAAACACACACCTGCTGGCAGAGTACCTTGCCAGTGCCTTTCTGCCTTTACGCCCAGCACCGGCCCGGCACTGCAAAAAGTAACTGAATCGTACCAAAAGTGGTCGCCCGAGAAGTACCTTGCCAGAAGCCCGGGACGGCAATGGCACTCTGCTGGCATACTGAATGTGCCGGCCGTTACTCACAGTAAAGGCACTAGCCCATTAAGTTTATAATGCCCAAAATGAAATGGCCGGGTGCCGGCTATTATTAAAAATAAAGGCACTGGCCTGGCACCTTAACAGTGACTACAATATAATGGCACGGTACCGAATTAGTGCCTATTTACAGTAATGCTGCCATAATTAAAATACGAGCCAGTGGCAGATTCGGGGTAGGGGGCTTATTCATCAACCCAAACCCCCACCCCGAAAAAAAAAAAAAAATTCCTTAAGGGTAACATTTTGAAAGATAAAAAACAACATAAATACAGCAAAGATAAACAGCAAAATCCGTTGGGCAATCGTTTGCAAATAATGTGCGCCTTTAATTAGTGAATTGTGTGCAGTTTTCATAAACTGCAATTTTCTTACAAATTTGTAGTCGCAAAAGATTTTTTATGAGAGAGGCGGTAACACATTTCAGAACCAACATAAAATCATCTATAAACAGTTTAATTTCAATATTTCAGAGTTAGAGATTTTATAAATGAATTATAATACTTTATGGTTGATATATATATGTGTGTGTGTATGCACTAAAGAAAATCTTACAGGAAATAATAATAAATAACTACAGGAAGTAATAATAAATAATACAGGAAATAATAATAAATAATTGTACTATGGTAACACACATAACTTTAGGGTAACATTCTGCTTTATTGTACATTTTGTTTATATCAAATTATTTTTTTAATGTTAGCTATTCTGAAAAGAAATTTTCTGTATCTATACCTGTTGTATACTACATGATTCAAATTTTATGGAGGAAGGTACTTTTATAAGCTAAAATAAGTATCATTAGTAACATCACCGACTTAAAAAAAGTCACCCGTTTAGTAGCCATTTTCTCAATTTTAGTTCCCAAAATAGTAACATTTTTTAATGATTTTGTAGTTAAGAAATAGACATGCTTAATTTAGCTTCATTTAAGAAGAATTGAATAAAATGATAAATTTAAAAACTTATATATATATATATATAACAGAACATATAATACATTTATTTTTATAGCACGATTAAAAAAACAGATTAGAATGTTTGCTGAAAGCTCAATAGCAACTTTGAAAAAAAAGGGAGTTGACAAAAACCAACACCAGATTTTCAAATTAGTCGCCTGGAGTAAGGTACAAGTATCCAAAACTTGAAAACAGTATGAAAATGATGTTTTTTGATTCAAAAAGTCGCCTAATCTTTAAATTAGTTGCAAAAGTCAACGGTTGACATGGTGTGTACATTAAAAACAGTAAAAGTAAAAATTTACCTGTAATATTTTCCCGACTGTTTAAAACCGTAAAATCCACTTTCTGTATCCATAACCAGCAAGATATCACTGCAGAAGCATATGTTATTATAATTATTATTGCTCCTAACAGAGATACCTCACTAGTCTCTATAGCAATAACCTTCTCGAAAGTCTACAACAACGACAGGAAAAACTTTGTATCTTTAAAAAGCGTATTTCATCAGGCCTCCCGCTCAGCGTTTCAAGTTTTGTGAAACGAAATAAAACATCAAAAGAAAAGCGGGTTACTATATTTATTGGCAGGAAATCGCACCACTTCCATTTTAATGAAACTCGCCAATTCTGCAGCTAGCTAGCAGACCCCCCGCCCCCCCCCCCCCCACACACAACAAACATATATATATATATATATATAGGCTATCTTGCACATCTCAGATTAAAATAGACAAGCAAGTTTTTATTTTCTTTCTTCAAATGCATAAAAAATTCATTTGTACTTTGTATAAATAATCTGAATTAAGATAGCCAAATCCGCGATAACAGTTCGATTGTTGCTTATCTGCAGCCGTGAGAAGTTAAGTTGACCCTCGGTAAATGTATTGACCTCTTGCTTCTATAGTATAATTCTTGAGGCCATAAAAGGGTGAGGGAATAAAGCATTTGATTCGAGAGTAATGGAAACAGAAAGAGATGAAATAAAATTCCTAAAATAAATTTCCCCATTCTGTACTTTCTGACTATTACATGTAAATACTGGTTCATTGCTGAATTTCTAACAAAATAACTGCAGGAGCTCTAATTTGTTTTATTGTAAATTTGAGCATTAATTACCTAATTTATATTTAAAAATTAAGTAATATTTTGTTTTATCACTGCTATCTTTAATATAATAAAAAAATATCAATAGAAGCAATTATGTAGGCTGTTAAAAATTTTAATTTAACCTAAAATTCTCTGAAAAAAAAAGAATCTCAAACAAATTAAACCCTGACTGGTCTTCGTGTAATACTCTCTAACATATTTCTGCACCCTAATTTAGTAGATTTTAAAAGGGGCTTAACATAGAAAAAAGTCTCCAAATATGTTTTTCAGGAAAAGTTTAGCAAAATTGTAAAAAATTAATATAATTATAAAATTTTTAAGATTAAAATTCATAATTCTGTACATATTGGCGGTTATATACTGTCATATACAGAGTGGAGGTTACACTGTCGGTGTAGTTTTTTTTTTTTTTTTTATAGCATACTGAACTCGTTAGTATTATTTTAGTTTTTAGTACTAAAATATTTGAAGGCACAATGTGAACTTCTCTCCTTACCCCCCCCCCCTCTCAAAAAAAAAATCTTTGCAGTGACCCTGCCTTTGGGAGACCGGAACTTACATCCCCTAACACTTCTACACCATATCAATGTGAAACGATATTATTTAATTAAAATAACGAAATTTTATGCCAACACTACGAAATATCTACAGGCCCATTACTGCTAAATAGTGCTGGCCCGGTACATTTTAAGCAGTACCACACCGTTAACTTTTCTGTGCATGTCATAGACACATGGCAAGTTCGCCGTTACTAGTTATGTACTGGCGCATAGCACTTTTCAGACACTGTTACTCCAGTGACTTCCAGACGATGGCAATCTACCTTGCTCCCGGTATATGGCACTTTGCCAGCACGATGGATACCCGGCCGTCATTTTGTGGGCAGTAGTGTGTTTGCTGGGTACATATTACAAGTTGCTAGTTATTGACTTTGTATTTGACTTAACCCTTTATGTCACCAATTACTTTATTTTATGAAAAATAAGTTTATAACTAAGTGCCAGAAATGTCTGATATTAAGCAACTTTTTGAGTATTACATCTCATATTAAATTAAATATTAAACTAGAGAAATTGAAAGACTTTGTTGATCATTGATTACAGATTTATGCCTTTTTGGGAAGTCTTGTACGATCAAAAAGGGTTAAAGAAAGCTAAGCTCTTTATTAAAGTTAATTTTTATTTTTATATTTAATAAATGAGTAATAGGCATTTTATATATTTTTTTTTCTTTTCTTTACATTAAATTTTAGATACTTTGAAAATACTGCTAGACCTATATCAAACACTTACAAAATTTTTTGTTTAACACAGAACAAAACAAATATATGGCTGAAGAAGGACAAAGGGAAAACTAACTTGGGTTTTCTATTTAATATAAATTAACAGTTCATAAGAAAATTTACTTCCCTTTTTTTTTCCTTCTGCTGACAGAAGTTAGTGAAATGCCATCAATTATTTAAAAGTAGAACTAAGAAGAGGACTGATGGTTGGAACTAGATATTTTGTTTTTAAGAAAATATTTGAATTTAGAAAATCTACCGTAATTTCAGGTAGATAAGCCATGGCTTATATGTGTTTAACAGCTAAAGTTTAATGTCTGTGCCATATCTGCAGGGGCATCATATCTGAAGGAAATTACTTTTTTCCTTTTGCAAAAAAGGAACAATAATGCACTGGTACACAATTATAGCTGCGTTCATACTGGCCATTCCGTGTCACTAAGATGCCGTGATGACATCACTCGGTCAAACAAAGTGGACTCTGTGCAGAGATTGCGGAGGGTTTATGGAATATCTGGCTAGAATAGATATTCCCCCAGCATATAGCGTAATTTCATTGGTACATTTATTGTGGCTCCCCAAGATTGCATGTGGACAACCTATGTTTAAAAAAAAGAAAAAAGAAAAAGAAGGGTGGTGTAGAGCGGAGTCTAAGCAGCGTGTTACAGCCTGAGTGAATCAAGCTTTAGACATTGCTACAGACTTGTATATATAGGATGATCATCGATGCATTGTAAAAGAACTAAACAAAATTTGCCAGTATGATGGTGCTGTGAGTCATAATCATTAAGTCCAAATTGTACGCATACGTGCATAAGTAGTAAATTGCATCATGATTCATTGCTAGAAGACTCAAAAAGTTAAATATTGGCACATTAAAAATTGTGAAAATTTGTTAAATTAAAACAAAGACAAATTCTTTTTCTTACAATTTATTATATAGAGAAATTATTATCACATATTTGAAAAGTTGTTATATTTCTAAATATTCTAATGAGGAAATATTAGTTATTATTTTTGCATGTGTTTTCCCCTTTCAATAAAAATTAACTGATGCATTCTTGAATAGCTTTACATCCTTCATAATTCATTGTATAATTATAATTACATATTATCTTTAAACAACTTCCATTTTATAGAATATTTTTTGGTCATTGAAAATTTTATGGCATAAATTTCGACTATCACAAATGACCAATAGTAACTTTTAAACACTATTACGTCTGGTGGAAAACAAAGATTCCTATTTTTCAAAAAATCAACGGAATGGAATTAGGATTTATAATTTCATTAATAATAAAAACAGGCCTGGACTGGCTGCTTTGGAGACCCTCGGCTAGAGATTGAAAAGAAGCCCCTTACTGGAGAATTTAGAGGCAATAGAATATTTGAATATGAAATATTTGAAAACTAGGCTTACATACCTTAACCACATTGAACTAGTTTAAAGCTGTGGTCCCTGACTCTTCGGGGAGGCCCTGGGGTCCTCTACACCACTGTGGAAATGCATAAGATTACTGAAAAATAAATAATTAAATTACTCTGATATAGATAAAATTATTCTAATTGTAATATGGTGTATTCATGTTTGGGGAGCCTTGTCAGGACCCATTGGCAATCACTGATTATCCTACCTGGCCAATCCAGGCCTGGATAAAAATAATCTTCAATTGAATTAGAACTTAAAATGTTCCATAAAATTAAATATTCTTACTGTAAATTAAATTATTATTCCGATATTTTTTTTAAAATGATGTAAACTCTAGTTTTATCTTAGAAAATCCCATTTTACCCCAAAAAACAATTTGTTTTTCAAAGTAACAAATCCACCCTGGTGGGGAAAATGGAGAGCTACCCGAGCAGCAAGTCTAACAAACCTGTACCACGGGGTGGTTCTAACTCTAGCTACTTAGCTGACCTATATTTATATAATTATGAAAATAATTACAGTAATTCTCTTGTAATATATAGGTACATAGATGACATAATTACAATAGCCACTGATAATAATTATAATGATTCTGACAATTTCCCAATAGCTTACCCTTCAGCCCTAGAATTAATAAAAAATCCTACTGATAATAAATTAATAAACTTCTTAGACTTACAACTTAAAATTAATGATGCTAAGAGTCTATCATTCAATATTTTTAATAAAAGAGATGATTTTAATTTTCATGTTAATGCCTTTACTCATTTTACTTCTTGCATGCACACTTCTGTTTTTAGAAACATAATCTCAAATCATAAATATAGAATAGAGTCTCTATGTACCAATAGTTTTAAGGCTCATAACTTAACCTACCTATATAAATCAGCTCTCAATTACAAATATCCAGGTAGATTTTTAAAATCAATAATATATCCACAATGTAATAAATAAAACTGTATGTCCAAATTAGAATATTGGATGGTGAGGTTGAGGTTGGTAGTTGGTCTCTTCTAATAAATTAAAAAAAAAAAAAAAAAAAAAAAAAAAAAAAATCAATGAAAATCATAAAATATATATATGTATATTTTATACAAAAAAAATTATTTAAAAAAAAATGTAGTATTGATTACTGGTACTTTTTCTTTTTGAGGTACATTTTAAATCCTATTTCTTATTCTTCTGTACTCATTATAAGCCTAATTAAGTGAAATTTTACCTTTACTGCATAGTATAATATTAGCACAAATAACAATTAATACCTATGTAATATTACTATTATTACAATTATTATAATAGATGTTATTAATTACAATATTTTTATTTAATTTATTTATTTATTTATTTTTATTTTACCTTTTTCCCTTCCTTTTTCTGATTTTCTTGATATTTTAACATGGTTTTGGCAGCATTTTGTCTGTATTTCTTCCTCCTACTTTTTCCTCCTTGGATCTAGTTATTTTTGTCGATTATTTTTCTCGGTTGGCATCGTTTTCTAGTCTTGACTGTTCTTCCACCTTCATGTTAGGATAGCATCCATGCCTGTTTTTTCTTTAGTTAGGTAGTACCCCCAGGTTACGTAAAGCGACTTCTTTTGTCAGGTGGCCTGCAGAAACCTAACTATTTTTGTTTTTATTTAATTGAAATATGAGTACGGTGGTACTTGATAATGGTGTACTCCATTTCAATTTTCCACTCCATATCCTCTTCTTTGCATGAATTTATCAGCTAGGCTTAAGCCCACGTGATTGCACATGGCATGGTTTTCCTACTTTTTGGCTTTGATTGCCCTGTTTTAAATTTATTTATAGCCTCTGGATTTTCATTTATAATTTCATGGTTACGTATTATATCTGTTATTAAGTGCTTTCAATTAATATTTCACTTGGGATTCCATATTACATAAGTTAAGCTATTTTATATTATATTATATATATATAATGTAAATATTATTGCATTAGCCTCATTATTCAAACAAACATTATTTGAGCATACTTTTGAAGGTAAAAAAAAAAACAATGTACCTTTTTATAAGTTCTTTCTTCTAACTCTTCCCCATAGGTTGAATCTTCATCTACTCATGAGAAATTAGATTTTAAACTGAATTTACCTGCATCATCCTACATTGTTGGAGCTATGCACCAGAGGTAATATTGTATTTTAAATATTCATGATCCTAGTTTGATAATGATAAAATTATGAAGAATAACAAGTATGATAAATTCTTTAAACCCTTTCAGATTCTGCATCCACATTTGAAGTAAAAACATTACCTATACTTTGATTAAAAGTAGTAAGGACTTGCTTTAAAACTTTAAAAGGTTAAAAATACACAAATAAAATCCCTCAGCCATCTAAATAAAATCCATCTAAAATAAAATTTTTAATAAAGTCAAAGAATTTACTAAAAATGGAACTTGGCCTGACAGTAAGCAACCTAATTTAACTAATTTTGCCATCATAGCTTCACGAATTTTTGCTAAATATAAAGACCATAAAACCCCTCCCTCCCTCAGACCCATTGTAAGCAAGTGTGAAGGACCTACCTATGATTTTGAGAAATATTTAAAACCCATTCTTCAAGAACTTTTACCTCCCAATAGCAATACTCTTCTATCCACCGAAGATTTCATTCAACGTCTTAGATATAACAATAAATGACCAATAATGTTTCATTAGTTTTGATGTCATCAACCTATATCCACCTATTAATCTTCAAGAAAGGAGTACAATAATAAACAAGCAAATCACCTCCAGTTTTGGCAATAATCATAACAATGCTCTCAACCGTATTCTAAATAATTCCTATTTCCAATTTAATCATAAATTTTACACTCAAAGAAAAGGCGTCCCTATGGGATCACCGATCTCTGGTATCATAGCCGATTGGAAGATGTGGCTTGTGGAGAGGGTCATCTTAAATAAACTTTCCAATAGTATAAATACCTGGTTTCGTTATGTCGATGATATCTTTCCTATAATAAATAAAAAAGAAGCTGAAAATATCCTCAAAGAAATCAACACAATAGACCCTAACATACAATTCACCATGGAAATAGAAGAGAATGACACCATTAACTACCTAGATGTTAAAATCATTAGAGATAAGAAAAACCATATCCATACGACTGTTTTTAGAAAAGCCACAAACAGTAATGAAATGGTAAACTTTAACTCAAAAACCCCTTACAAATTTAAAATTGCCACCATCTGTTCCTATGTCAATTGCGCTATTACAATCTGCTCCGATGAAAACCTCCTCAAAAATGAAATACAGTTCATCAAAACTCAATGTAAAAATGCAGGCTATCCAAAATCCTTTGTCAGGAACCTCTTTAAAAATAGAATTTAAAAACTTGAACACATAAGCAGCCATCAAAAAGAGAAACCGGTGTTTACTAAAGCTATACCCTACTGAAAGGGAGCAGCTATAAAAGTAGCCAATGAGACCGCCAAGAAAGCAATGCTTCGGACCAAAAGCTATTAATTTTTAAGCCATATTAATTACTAAGCCATTTGAATTTAACATAGCTTTTATGGCATCTAATGCTTGTAACCGTACCTCTCGCTGACTCAGTTCTGCTCGGGGGTATAATTATTTGTTCTTTCTGTGTTAATTCCTTCGTTATCTAAATATTGTTAAATTCAATTCTATTCTGTTATCAGTCCTGATGTTAATGATTTTACTATTTAAAAATCTTTCTGCCCTCCTTCAAAATTTTTTAAGACATTCAAATACCTCGGTTTTCTTTCTCATAGATACACTGTAGTTTTTCTAGAAAAGTCATCAGTTATAGTTAGAAAAAAAAAATAATAATGACCTACTATTGATTGGTTTGGTAATGGACCTCAGACATCCATGTGTAAAAGTTGGAGGGGTTTCATTGATCGGATTCAAGGAATGCTTTTAAAATTTTTCTGCCTTGTTTTAGTTATCTTGCAGTTATGGCATGAAATTTCAGAGCTTGCTTTTAAAGTGGGAAGACCAAAGACACAGTTCTCTTTACTAGTTTGAATTATGGACTTATAATTAATATCACAGAATCTAATAAAGTTCAAAATAGATTTTTGGGATAGTTGGAAAAGTTAAAAACGCCACTTTTTTCCCTTTTTATTTTTTTTTTGGGGGGGGGGGGGGGAGTAAGATAGGTGAGCTAGTAGTAAACCCCAAGAGGTGCTTCATTTGCTTCTCACACAGGTGCTGGCCATGGTCAGTGCTTCACTGCTCCTTCTAGCCAACCTTGTTATCGACATACATGCTAAATTGGCTTTCTCCGATTGCCAGCGACGAATGCAGCACTTGTCTACACCAAACTCACGTCCTCCAGCACAATTGACAACACTTTGAGCTCTACGTATGTCTAACTGGAATAACTTTAATTGTAACTACCTTGTGTATAAATTATTGAATGAAAATATGCAATATTTAGTGATATGACAAATAAAAATAGTTGAACAGTGCATTTTACCAAAAGCTCTATTCTTCTCTCCTTCTCTGTCAGTTTTAATGTGATGCAGTGGCATAGCAAGAATTTTTTCATGGGGGGGGTTATGACTGCCGCAACTCATATATAAGGTAACCAATAAAGTTCTTGCCTTTTTTCTTTGTCAATGAATGAAGTGAGAAGAGGTATGCAAATTAGTGTATGACGTGGTTGGAAAATCATTTGGTTGAGAGTAGAAATGTCAGTCGCTATAAAGCAGGTCCACCATGCACTTTCAGCAATTGTTACTCATACAGTAACGAAGAGAAATGGAAGTGTCAAAGGAGCTCATTTGGTGTTTGCTTTAGAACTTCAAAGTGGGCTTATCAGCAGCTGCATCAAGTTGCCGAATATATCAAATTTTGGGGATAGTGCTGTGAATAAACATACGATAAGGTATTTGTTTAAAAAATTCAGGTCAAGTCAAAAATCAGCTCAAGATTATGCTTTGTGTCTGTTAGAGTAGTTTTCAATGGTTCACTATGAGCTGCTACCAAGGGACCAAACAGTCACTGGGGACATGTACTTGCAGCAATTGGAACGTGTGCAACAAACATTGCAACAGAAAGAGACAGCACAAGTGAATCATAACAGGTGTAGTGTTATTGCATGATAACACAAGGTCGCGGGGGTGGCCAGGGATATTGTACAGTGACTTGGCTGAGCGACTTAGTGCCATCACCCTTACTCACCTGGCCTTGCGGCATCAAATTACCACCTTCCTTTCACTAGACCATCTTCAAGGAAAATCCTTCACCAATAAAGCAAACTTTCACCAAGCACACTTCTTTGTGTCCAAAACCCTAGAGTTCTACCGCAAGAGGATTGCACAGCTGGAGACACCTTGGCAGAAGGTGCTGGATGCAGATGGAGATTATTTGGATTAACAATAGGCTAGACTTTCTGTAAATCATTTTCTTTTTGGTCATTAAAAATGGAAAGAACTTGATTGGTTACCTTATATATATATGTGTGTGTGTGTGTGTGTGTGTGTGTGTGTGTGTGTGTGTAATTAGAGAGTGAAGTAAATAATTTTGTATGACAAAAAGATTCATCACTGAGGAGGGTTTTAAACACCCCCACCCCCACAGCTATGCCACCTGATGTGATGTTTTAATAAACATTTTTCTTCAAACTCTTCATTTCTAGAATTACAGTTGAACTTGTTTATAACAAGGGACCATGATATTTGCTTGATCGAGTGCTCGTAAGAAAGGGGTAGGGAAGGCAGAATAGTGATTATCACTAAAACGTCTAATAAATAATCTGTTCTCTTTGTATATTCACTTTTAAAATTAAGAGTTGATGGAGGTCTACCTTTTTTCACCATTTCTATTGTAGTTGAAAAAATGCTATATTTTCTAGCATTGTGTTAATATTTATATTAAAATTGATAACGAACTTTGCAAATTACATGCATACATATATGTATATTATATGTGCTTTATTTACATTTTATTAGTTTATCTTTTAAATTCCTAAATTATTTTTAGTATTCTTATTAATATCTGTATAATTCATTACAATTTATTAAAAGCAGCGAATGTAGATTTGATTTTACATTTCTATTATTCTCATATTTCAACAAAAATTATCCTCAAACAACATTAAAATGTAACTCAAGAAAAAATTTAAATATAACAGAGAAGAACAATCACTGCATTAAAAACAAATTGTGGTCATATTGCAAATATCGGCTAAAAATAACAGCATGAAACATAGAAGTTAATTCAGTCTTAGAGCAAAGCCTTGATCAATTTTGATATGCAGCTTGCATCATATACCTCACATTCATCCACCAATCCACAACCATTGTTGTCATAGCAACTTGGCCAAAAGCACCAGTGCTCTGCAAAAATCATTAACACATAACTGATATTTTTGTTGAATTCACTTCAGAGATCTTGTTTTTTCTTATTAGAATGATTAAAATGTGTCAACTCTGTTGAATAGAAAAATATGTCTTGACTAAAATATTTTTTTTCCTCTTTTGAAGGGATACTTTTACAGAATTACTTAGTAGCAATGATCTTTCTGCAGCAGATTCAATTATGATCGATGTTCCAGACCTTGATTTTTTGCATATACTTGCAAAAATCTGTTTTCATTGTCATTTTTCTGGTAAGTGTTTGCTCTTAAAATCATTTGTAAAAAATGTACTTGATTGTTATAAAATCTTGTTATAATATGTTCATTAAAATTATGCTTAATTTCTTTAACCTCAACACCGGCTTAAAAAGAAAACCGTTTCTTCACATTTTCGCTGCAGCTTCCACTCGCAAGACATTCAAAAATCGGCATACTACTCCCCCATAGAGTGGTTGGTTTTCCTGCTTAGCTAGCGTCATCCCCCCTATTCAATGTCAAGAAATTACATGCTACAGCCCATCCACTGACTGTGCAGAGTAAGCGGAGAGTCTCCCTCCATTTTTCAAGGAATTCTGCAGTTTTCTTTAAGGGGTAGGGGTGGGGCAGAAGGACACAAGTGTAACTTTCACCGGAGAAAGATTATGGAAATTACACATATCACAGGCATGTGCTAATTTGTCTGATTTAAGTGCATTTTTATTTTATTTATCCTTAAAGCTGTTCAAACAAAAGCTTTTTGCTATAAATCTTATTGGCAGTAATTAAAAGCACGCATGATACAAACAAATTGAAAATATTTTCTCACAAGTATGCATTTGTAAAAGCTATAAACATGTAAAAGCAACACACTTTTAAGACTGCTAAGTATATCACAGCTCAGAAATTATTCGGTGAAATAATATTTTTAAATGTTTTCTCCTAGTAGTTTGACAAAATTTATAGATTTGGTGCGTAATACAGCTTGTGACAAGCATTCTGAATGTTTGGAAATATCTGACTGTATTTATTTTTTTACTCTGGTTAAAAATTAAATGATATTTTTAATATATTATTCTCTGTTCAACCGATAATATAGATTATCCTTTCAAGCAAAATACTAGGAAACCCTTTTCAATCAATTAAAAATCGCTGTGCTCTTTTCTTTTAGTTTTTGCTGTACATCAGAGAAGAGTATTTACTTAATATAAGAGCTTATCAAAAACTTTTAAATAATCCCTTGTTTCATTTCCTTGAATACAACTGCCGTAATCTTTAAAACATATATGTACAGAGTTTCCAATCAAAACTGAGGTCTGAATGCATTGTGTTTCAATTTATAAAAGTAAGCTTCACTACCTATTATTTGTAACAAATTTGAGAGCTGCTATTTAAAATGTACTGTTATCATTTAAAAGATATATATAAGCAAGACCGTAGTCAGTAGGGGAATATCATGGGGATTCGATCTCCTTTCCCCCCCGCCCCCTGGCTTTCTTTTTTTTTTTTTTTTTTTGGGTCAGTGCATTAGTAGCTTTTTATTTGCTTTGATTCTTGGCTCTGGAAATCAATTATAGATGAAAAAAATTTTAGTGCTACATATCCCCCCCCCCCAAAAAAAAAAAAAATGCTGCATATCCTGCCGTGAAATTTTTTCTGGGAAATTGCTAATAAGTGGAACTCTACTTCAAATGAGCACTCTTATACATACCTGATTCAGCGTATATCTACGTGTATATTAATGCAAACCTGTACGAGTAGTTTCTGCCTGGGATTGCGGTGCCTTGGTCGGAGGACTTCCTATGGGGTTCTAATGCGTATTCACGTTACATCTGGAGAAAACAGACTAAAACTCCAGACCGTTAGATGAATGGTCGCATGACTGGCCTGACCCTGGAACCTTCATGCTTCAGCCGTCTACCATTTCAAGTGCCTTTTCCACTATGTATCTTTAAAAGTTGAATGTTTCTGGGATTATGGCAATGCTACGCTAGTGATCTGCCAAGGATGGAGGTGCCTTGGTAAGAGGACTTTCTAAAGGGTTCTTATGCGTATTCACGTTACATCCAGAGAAAACCTACCGAAACTCCAGACCATTAGACCGACAACCACCCCATGGGACCTGAACATGCAGGGATGAGATTCTTCAGACTTTTGTCTGATTTCAGACTTTTTCAATTTTTCAAAAAAATCAATTTCAAAAATTTTCTGAATACTTTTAATTTTTCATTGGCAAAAATGTATATAAGTAAAACAGACTTAAAATCAGTAGCAATTACAATATTTATTAAACTTTAAATGCATAAGTATTATTACTCAAATATTGTTTGCACATTCTTTCAGACCTTTTTCCTTTTTTGTCAATCTCATCCCTGAACATGGGACTTTCATACTTCGGCTGTTTACCATTTTCAGTAACATAGCTACTGTGCCATGGCGAGGCATATCTTTATGTAATGTATGCGGCATAAGAAATTGTTCTGTATGATATGTATGATTAATTTAAATTTTACACTGTGATGCAAAATCTTTTATAAAACTTTCTGATAATTTTTAAAGAGCAGTTATTTTATTCTCTACAACTGTCGATTTGCTGCAGAAAATAGCTGAGCATTGAATTAATAATCACAAATTCGACACATCTTCTATTCAGAAAAAAAAAATCCCTTTAATATGATTCATGTTGTTAAAAGGACACAAACAAGTATGGGGTGAATTAGAATAGCAATAATCATCCCCAAGACTATAATTTTAAATCTAAGAAAATCCAAGTCTATTCAAATTAAAAATTCCTTGCTTGGTGTAAATAGTTTTTTGTAATTAAATTATACTCTGCTATATAAAATTTCTTGATTTATTTGCTCAGCCCCTTTATACATAGATTAGCACCAGAGGCATACCATAAGCAGAGGCATCACTAGTCCCCCCAAGATATATACGAGTTGGCAAAATCCTGCTCTCCACTTGAGAAAACTATGTTTCAGTTGGGGAAGACGAAAAAATAATTTTGGATTCATGAACTTCAGAATCTTTTAAATGACTATTATTAAGTCCCTTAAAAATACTTCTGTCTGTGTGTGTGCGAGGAGGGAGGGAGCACACAACTTTTTTACTCATTTCTCTTGTAAGTGCATTTCAAAATACAGAATAAGTCCATCTTTTATAGAATAAGTTTGATTTGCCAATCGGGGGCCATCATTGCTTTTGGACACACAAGCCAAAGCAGGGAATCCAACCCATGCACAAAGTGTGGTAGAATATTTATAATTTTGAATAAAAAATAATTCAAATTAAAATAAAGCATTTAAAAGTAGATAAAAACACATTAAACGCTGTCAGTTGCACTTTCGGTGGCAGCCACCACCTTCCTCAGCTCTGGTCTCAAAATGCCTTGCTCTCTTCCTCAGTATAGCGTTCCATCCAGGATCCATCTGCGTATGCGTCATGTCATTTATAGCGCCATATGTCGATATAATCTGCAAAGCCTCCATGTTTAGAGCATAATAGTTGTTTTTGTAATTGGAGAGTTTTTGGCTATTATTAAAGTTGATTTCTATGGGGCGTTCTTGGGCTATTTTAGAGAGGGCGGTACTGGGTTTATTGAATTTAATGTCATTGTGGTGTTCCTTTTTTCGGTCTTTGATTTTCCTTTTAGTCATACCAATATAGCAGCCTGATTTATTTGAACTATTGTCTGTAAAGTTTATTTTATAAATGCCGGTGGTTTCATCAGGATCAATATGGTCTTTATCACTGCGAATGCGTTTGAAAATATTTTGATTAGGTTTTATGAGTATTTTAATATTTTTCTTAGCAGCTTCATTTGTTATTTTTAGAGTGGCTCCCCTGCAGTAAGGAATGGCGTTAGTAAATTTCGGTCTCGGGTTTTGATAGTTGTTAATTTGTTCAAGCTTCTTGATTCTCTTTTTGAAAAGGTTTTTGACGATTGATTTTGGGTATCCTGCGTTTTTACATTGGGTTTTAATAAATTGTAGTTCTTCATTAAGGAGGTTTTCGTCTGAGCATACTGTAATGGCGCGATTGACATATGAGCGTATGGTGGCTATTTTGAATTTGTAATATGAAATATAATAATAATGAGATAATAATGAAATAGTACATTTTAATTCAAAAACTCCCTACAAATTCAAAATAGCCACCATACGCTCATATGTCAATCGCGCCATTACAGTATGCTCAGACGAAAACCTCCTTAATGAAGAACTACAATTTATTAAAACCCAATGTAAAAACGCAGGATACCCAAAATCCATCGTCAAAAACCTTTTCAAAAAGAGAATCAAGAAGCTTGAACAAATTAACAACTATCAAAACCCGAGACCGAAATTTACTAACGCCATTCCTTACTGCAGGGGAGCCACTCTAAAAATAACAAATGAAGCTGCTAAGAAAAATATTAAAATACCCATAAAACCTAATCAAAATATTTTCAAACGCATTCGCAAAGACCCTATTGATCCTGATGAAACCGCCGGCATTTATAAAATAAACTTTACAGACAATAGTTCAAATAAATCAGGCTGCTATATTGGTATGACTAAAAGGAAAATCAAAGACCGAAAAAAGAAACAGCACAATGACATTAAATTCAATAAACCCAGTACCGCCCTCTCTAAAATAGCCCAAGAACGCCCCATAGAAATCAACTTTAATAATAGCCAAAAACTCTCCAATTACAAAAACAACTATTATGCTCTAAACATGGAGGCTTTGCAGATTATATCGACATATGGCGCTATAAATGACATGACGCATACGCAGATGGATCCTGGTTGGAACGCTATACTGAGGAAGAGAGCAAGGCATTTTGAGACCAGAGCTGAGGAAGGTGGTGGCTGCCACCGAAAGTGCTACTGACGTCTTTTAATGTGTTTTTATCTACTTTTAAATGCTTTATTTATATTTAATTTGAATTCCTTTTTATTCAAAATTTAAATTTTCTACCACACTTTGTGCATGGGTTGGATTCCCGGCTTTGGCTTGTGTGTCCAAAAGCAATGATGGCCCCCGATTGGACAAATAAAACTTATTCTATAAAAGACTGACTTATTCTGTAAATTGAAATGCACTTACAAGAGAAATGAGTAAAAAAGTTGTGTATAATAAAATATTATGTATGTACATATATGTATAGATATGTTATATGTATTGAGTCTTTTTAAGTGTTATATAATATATTTATATTAATAATCATTGTATATGTACTCTAGATATTATGCATAGAATATGTATGTCTTTAAAAAAATTCTATGATACTGAAGCATATTATTTTTGTTTTTTTTTAATTTTCACATATTTGTGTCAAAAATTGTTAATGTCCAAGTAAAGTACACTACAATCAGACAAAAATGTTTAACCCCTCAACAAGATTTTTATTTTTCAATCCTTTATTTATTATTAATCCAAATTATTAATCCTTTCATCGTAAATATGAGCCAAATAGCCCCTCATCCTCTTTAATAATAGCGCAGTATGCTAATGAGATGTATGTGTGTGTGTTTGCTATAGGTGGCCAGAGAGCTTGTCGGATCCGGGTCAAATTTGGCACAGAGGCTAAATAGGTAAAAAAAAAAGCCAGTGCCACAAAAAAAAAATTTTTTAATTCAAATTATTTAGAAGATATTAATTAAAAACAGAAGAAATGAGCATCTAGGTTACCATATTTGGTGACCTTGCTCCAGCAAAAAACGATTTATGCTTTCGCAACAAAGCAGGAAAGCTCTTAAAAGTATGTTGGATTCGAAAAAACATGAAGTTGGAATTACGCAAAGTTAAGATTCACGAGAAATAAATACGTGTGTTAACATAAAGTTAACTATTTTCAAATAGCAAGATCGTTTGGATACCAGGAGTTCAATATTAAAGATTACGCTTTTTTAACCAGTCATATCCTTGGCAACGTTCTGTGAATATATGGCAACCCTTGTGAAAGCCGCCATTTTATTTTGTTCTATGATTGAACTAGATTTAATTGCCACTGAAAGAACATTCCAGCGTTTTCGTTAATAAAAAAAAAAAAACATTTTAGATTTCAAATGATTTATTTTATCCTTGGGAGTGCTTAACTAAGGTATGATTGCGTCTGGAAGAAGATTTTACCGTATTGATTTAGATTTTACTACATTTGTATTAGGTATCTAAAACTTTGTTCTAAAATCTAAAAAAAAATTAATAAATAAAAAGAAATATACCAAAAATAGCGAAATGCAATCGGAAAGTAATTTTATTTTGCAGCATGCATATGTTACGTAATGTTACGGTTGTAGCATGGTTAAATACAAAATTAAATGAGTAAATGGGAAATTTTTAATGCATCACGTTTCAAAAGTGATTTTGCAACATTCAAAATGAAGAACATTTTCAGCAGAGTGAGTTAAAGTAATGAAATTCATAAACCTAAGCAACGGACTGAAATGCCACCTATTAATTCTAAACTCAAGGCCTCCTGCAGACGATAATTCTGATAACTCGGAAGGACCAATGCTAGAATAAGCTCGACTTTTAGTAGTCTTAAGAGGCATAGTGACGTCAGCTCAATGTATTCACAATTGAATCGATTACCAATGTTAAAAAGATGTTCTTTTTCTTTTTTAAATAAAAGAAATTAATAATATTACTGAAATGCAGACTTTTCTACTGGGTGACACTACTTGACTTGATTTTCTAATTTCTGTTTTGGGTGGTGGTAGAAGGAATTTTTTCAGATCTTTAATTACAAACATAATTTTGAAAAGCTGCTAAATATGTTTTGCTCAGAGTCTGTAAAGCCCAAAACATGATGTGATTATGTATAGTTACCAGAAAAACGACTGAATTGAATGATATGAAATTGAGTGTCATGATAGGTGGTCACTCAACTTAACACATAGGCTTCAAATTTTTCAAAAATGTGGATTAGATTTTGAGATTTTGTGAAAAATATTTCAATATGCGTAAATATTCATTCGCACATCACATAATTACGACTAAAGCGAATGTAATGATATTACTTAGTTACTCTCTAACCTGTAATATTTTAACAATGCATAAAAATTATTCGCTTTCTTTACTTTGGCAACATACTACATCCATTCTGTGTACTCCTACAATGCTGACGAAAGTTCTTGCTTTTTGGAAATTTGCATTCACTAACCCGTCAAGGACGGGTACTTCAGCTAGTCTATGGAATAAATAGAGAGAAAAAAATAAATAGGAAAGATCAGAATTTATTTATTTTCAACATAAAAAAAAATAATTAAATAAAAAAAAAAAAGCATTAAATCAGAAAAAAAAAGAGGGAATGGAAATAGTAAAGTCAAACAAACCAACCAAGATAAATCCAACAGATGGCGCCAGTAGTCTCTACAGAGAAAAAAAATATAGTCATTCAACAGAGTTTTTGAAGCCATTGTACAAACATTTCTTTTCACATTTGGTTACTTTTATAGCTTGCTGTGTGGATTCCACAACAGTTTCCTGCTCCCAAAGCACAAAATATCCAAGTATTTGCAAATTTTTGCAATTTTCCAAATATATAAAAATAACCCTCTAATCCGCCATGTTTACAAACCCAAGTCAACCCTCCAAAATTGCGGGGTTAGAATTTGCACCTGGAGTCAGGATCAAATTTTAGGGTAACCCTTGGATAAGGCGTCATGAATACCATTTTCTCACTAACCCTTGAAGTGGCTCGCTTTGCTGGGTTAACTCTAGGATTTAAAGTTTGGAGAACACATATCTTTTATATGCAAACTAATACACACAGTTTTACATTCAGGTTATAATTCTACCACACGTCGCGGGCTCATCTGGGTTAGCTTATGTGCATTCCTTAGTGTTTTTGATTGCGCTCGTGGTTTACAGTTAAGTCCATCGAGTTGGGTTTCAGAGTGCAGACACCACATCTCCTCCCCCTTTATAGATGCAATAGTAGAATGTAAATATGCAGTAGTAGAAAGCAATAATAGAATGCAAACTCTGTGTCCATACACGATACATCTGTCTTCAATGGTATATTGGGCTTCTCTCCCTTGCAAATTCTGGCCTGTATGCAAGGCTTCTAAAAGTGGACCCAGTTATCATTTTTCCATGTTTCTTGATGCAGCTCCTTTGCAGTGACTGGTAGCATTTGAAATGTTGTGATGTCATCTTTTACATCTAATTCTTCCGAGGTCTTTGATAACCAAGACAAGAAGTCTGCGTTTTCATGATCGTTAGTACTACAAAATACGATATCAAATTGAAAAGACTGTAATATCAGCGCGTAATGTAAAAGTCGCATAGCTGCCAACACTGGTAATCCTTGCTTTGATCCAAATATCGCTACTAATGGCTTATGGTCAGTTATTAAAGTGAATCTTCTCCCTTTCAAGTACAAGTAGAATTTTTTTACTGCCCACATTATTGCAAAAGCCTCCTTATCAATTTGTGAATATTTTTACTCTGTTTTGATTGAAGTTTTTGATGCAAAAGCTATCAGCCGTTCAGATCCATCTGGATAAAGATGAGATAACACACATCCAATACCAACTGGTGATGCATCACTTGCTAAAGTTAAAGGGAGTTTTGGATCATAATGAACTAATATCTTTGGTGAGCATATTTCTTTTTTAATTTGCTCAAAAGCTACCTGACAATCCCTCGACCATTTAAATTTCGCTTCTTTCTTTGTCAGGTTATTAAGAGGATTTGTGGTGGTAGCTAAATCTTTACAAAATTTCCCATAGAAATTCACCAGTCCCAAAAAACTTTAACCTCCTGCACATCTTTAGGTACACGTGCATTCAAAATTGCTGAAACTTTCTCATCTGTTTTATGGAGTCTGATCCCGTCAATTTTATGTCCTAGAAAATTTATTTCATTTTAGAAAAACTGAATTTTATTTAAATTAAGTTTCAGTCCATGTTCCTTACATTTTATTTTTAAATTCCTGTAATGCTTTAAAATGTGACATCTCATCACTTCCAGTTATGGAAGTGATGAGATGTCACAGCCCTGGAATAACCCATCTATGTAACGCTGCCAAATTGCAGGTGCCCCGTTTAACCCATACATGTTTCTTACAAACGTATAATCCCTTATGCGTGTTTATTGTCAACAGTTTTTTACTTTCAGGCGTAACTTTCATTTGAAGGTAAGCATGTTTAAAGTCTAATTTTGAAAATTGTTTTCTCCCATTTAAACTTGAAA
Source organism: Cheiracanthium punctorium (assembly GCA_038373885.1). Taxonomy (NCBI): domain Eukaryota; kingdom Metazoa; phylum Arthropoda; class Arachnida; order Araneae; family Cheiracanthiidae; genus Cheiracanthium; species Cheiracanthium punctorium. Next base: position 30,966 of record JAWZYV010011915.1, on the reverse strand, counting down.
ATATTTTCTCTAATCTTGGCAAGGGGTTCTGTGGCACAATTAAATTCGGGTTCAAGGTTACCGAATAGTCCACACACAGCCGTATACTGCCGTCTGACTTTACTACAGGAACTACTGGCATTGCCCATTCCGAGCTTTCGACCCGTTCTATAATACCCTCCTTTTCCAGTCTGTCAATTTCAGTTTCAACTCTACCCTTTAACACAAATGGCACTGTCCTAACCCTGCAGAATATGGGTTTAACGTCAGGTTTAAGCTCTAATTTGACTTCATAGTTATTTATTTCTCCTAGAGTATTATCAAAAATTTCTTTATATTTTTCCAAAAGTACATTTAAATTCAACTTTTTTGTAGCCCTGACAGCTTTAATAGCATGCCAATCCAAATTGATTTTATAAAGCCATTCTCGACTGAGAATGGTGTTCAAATTCTCTTTTACTATATGTAAGTTTAAATTCAAAATCTGATTTTTATATTCAACCTTTACAGTGACATGCCCCATAGGTACCAGTGATTCACCTTTGTTCACCCTTGTGTTTTAAAAACTATTTCAGTAGGTTGAATTTTCTTATCAGAAACTTTTCTAAAATTCCTTATACTCATTACACTGACCGCTTCCCCCCATATTTAATTCCATTGAACAATTTTTATTCATTATTTTCAAATTAATCATAATCGGTGGTCGTTTTAGTTCTTCCTCGCGTAAAATGTGCATCATTTGAATTCAATGCAAATAATGGAACTTGAGTTTCGTTTTCAACCTCTTTAACTTGTTTTTGTTTATCTGGTTTTGCATCCACTTTTTTTTTCTGCAAAACATGCCTTTTGAATATAGCCAGTTTGAGAACAAAAATTACATTTACTTGAAATAAATATATATTCCTGTGCATCGAGAACAAAATAAACCTGTCTTTTGCTTCTGTACTGAGCTTGATTTCCTGTTCATTTGTTTTTTTCCTACATGCACAGCATTTACTCCACGGCCCATTACATCATTTGCCCCCTTAAATGCTCTTTCCATAGCTAATGCTATTTGTAAGGGTTTTTTTCAAGATCAATATTATCCTCCTCAAATAACCTATCCAAAATTGTTTTATCATGTAATCCACTTACAAAAACATCCCGTAACATATTAGTAACATAATCACCATTGAGCAAGTGATCTAAGCTCTGCGATATATAACTACTTATACTTTCCCCCTCGTTTTGCTTTCTATTCAAAAACTTAAGAGGGGAAGGAATAATCAACGGTTTCGGGGTCAAATGTTGTTTTAACACATCTTTTAATTTTTTTAAGCTTTGATCAGAAGCAGTGGCGCAGAGAGGGAGGGGGAGCAGGGGAAAAATCCCCAGGGCCTCAGCTTGTGAAGGGGCCCCGCTTTTGCTGTTCATATGATACTTAATTGTGTGTTGTCAATTTTGTAAAAAAAAAAAAAAAAAAAAAAAAAAAAAAACTAAAAATTCAGATTATGTCCCCGGATGTTTCAAATTAATTTTTGAATGAAATTACAAAAAGCCAGCTAGAGCATAAACCACCAACTTGACTAAAACGAAGAGTGTTAGTGATCGAGTCTTCTTTTGCAAGAAAAGTAGACATTGACGGTGTTATTCAACAGTTTGCCATGACTAAAAGCAGAAAAGATTTATTTAACAAGAAATCATTTTTTTCCGAGACACATTGTTAAATAGTGGAAGAAAGGGTATAGCCAGAGGAGAGACTATGGGCCCACCCAAACTCCGAAATTTTGAATTTTCCTTAACAGAAAAGATCAAAACTTTATATGAGTAATATGAGTAATCAAAACTTTCTATGAGCAATATATGTACAGTAATACACATGGTTTTATATTCAGGTTACAATCTACCGCTTGTCGCAGGCTCATCTGGGTTAGCTTACAAACACAACACACATTCCCTAGCATTTTCGATTGCACTCGGGGTTTACAGATAAGAGTCAGTTAAGTCCATGGACATGGAGTTGGGTTTCAGAGTGCAGACACCACAATGATTTAAAACAGACTAATAATATAATAGTATTAATGTACTGTTTAACTAATAATTGTTACCATATTGAAAGGTTTAAAAACACGGAAAAATATTGAAACAATATAGTAAAATTCGCGATCTGTCTTAAAAAATTAGCAGTAAAAATTTCAGATTCTATTTATTTATTTTTTAATTTATTCACAGGGCTGCCAACCTCTTTCAACCTTTATGTGTAGTACAAAGAATAAAAATGTGTAGTTTTCAATGTTTCATGTGTAGTTGCGTGCTTTTGTTATACTAGATGCGCCTTGGGACCATGATATTTTGTATCACCTACACTAAAACACCCTGAAGTTATTGCATTATTGCCCTTAAAAACTAACTAAAAAAAAGTTACATTGAGAAAATAAAAATGATACTTATTAATTAACAGCACAAATGCTACAAACAGATTCATTTTCTACATTATCAATTGCTAATTGGCCCACATTCAAAATACATCCTACCTTGATTTTTGGTGCCAAAAATGCCGTTTTTGACGGCGCCAAAGAAACAAAGTAGCTGTGAGCATTTTCAAACGTGTTTTCCAACTGAATACACTGCTAAAATTTGAATATTTGTTATAAGAATTTAGGGTAAAGAATCTAAACAACACAAATTTAAAAAATATTAACTAACAATTGATTTTTATGTGTGTGTGGGGGGGGTGGGGGGGAGGCTCCGCAACCCTCAACCCAGCTATCGAAAAACTAAAAAATAACTAACAAAAAGAATTAAAAAATGTTAAGAAAACGTTGTGAAAAAGAATAAAAACGGAATGTAGTGCAGAATTTATTCGCATTTCCAGAAAAACGTCAAATACATTTATCGCTAATTTTGGAGCCAAAAAAAAGTAGGATGTATATTGAAGCTTAGCCCTTTTGCCCCGCAATCTTTTTTTTTTTTTTTGCCTCAACTGATACGTTACTGCACTACTCAACTGCAAACGTTAATTCCGTTATTTTAACATAACGATAAACCACGGAGTCCTATGAAGTAGCAAGTGCACGCGGTATACTAAACCAAAATGATAACAGCAACGGATAAATAAACTATACGTCTAAAGAACGCCAAAGCACGCGACTTAGTTCGCAATGATAGTTCAATCCGTTCGCGCGCAATTCATATTTATTTCCCTACAGCACAAAGTAGAGAGGGAACCGAGAAGTTTCAGCGCACGCACGACCAAGGAAAATAGATGATGTTTGCACCCCGTATTTCTGTTGCCCAAGCCCAACGGGGGCCCAACATGGTAGGAACGGTAGCTTTCGTTGACGTCAAGAAAGCCGTCTGAGCAGAGTCATCCGATTGGCCAAGATCCGTTAGCGAACGTTTCCGTGGCTGGGGAGAGAGCCGAGGAGTCGAAAAATCTTACGGCCAGCTAACTCGCGCCAACGTCAAGTCGATTACTTGGCAGGGGTGCACAGATATCTTTCTATCCACGTACAAAACATAAAATAAGATAGGGATATTAAAATATAAAAAAATACCAAATTTATATTAGATGGTACATTTTTGGCTGTAGATTTCTTTACCTTGAAAAAGAAGGAAAAAAGCGTAGTTCTCAACATGCATTGCATAGAGCGTAGAAAAAGTAAACAATGCGTAGTTACTACGCCAAATGCGTAGTTACTACGCCAAATGCGTAGTAGTTGGCAGCCCTGTATTCATGGTTTTAATTAAAATATTTGTATTTAGCCTTCGAACATATGAAAAAAGCAGGGATGTAACGGATATTGCTTTTGCCGGATATCGGATATCCGAAGCTCCTTTGGTAGTTAGTTGTTAAGTGTGTTTTTCATTTTTTTAAATATAATAATACAAGAACAATAAATTGCAAGCATGTTTCAAAAGAGGGGACAAATTAATTTTAAAAAATCATTTCAAACATTAGTTTCCAAATTTTAGGATAATTTCACTTTTTTACTCTTGATTTTAACATGTGACACACACACACACACACATTCAAAAAAAAAAAAAAAAAAAGGAGTGAATCATACACTGCCCTAGTAACTAAAATGGTAATCATACACAATACTGTAGTCGTAAATAAAACCTACTTTAAGCTATTAAAATACCTTAACATGGCTGTCTGCACAAGCAGCCATGTTATAGTTTTCATTAATAAATATTTCACAAACACATTTTTAATGTACATCTTTTAAGTAGACTTAACTTTTATAAGCAATTGAAACTTGCAGAAAATTATAAGTGAACTTAAATAACTAATTTCAATTAAAAAATCAATTTGTAAAATATGGGTTAGTTTTTAATCATTAGGTATTGCAAACTTCAATAAAGGAATGCTTCGTAAAAGATTGTCATTTACAAAAAGGATGAAGATTGAAAATTTCTCCCTGCCTCTATAAATAAATTTCAAAGACAGAATAATCAGAGTTTTTTTGTTAATTATCGTATATCTGGAGAAAATTAAAAATATCGAAGAAACTCCATAGGGAGAAAGTGTAAAATTACATTATTTGTGGGATTACCATGAGAGAAATTGCATATACTGAATGCACATATTTTTGATACTACACAGTGCTTATAATTGAACTTCTCCTATAAACAGCAGTCTACAGCTGAAAATGATTGGAAGATCGCCTCCAAATTTGCACATGGACACTACATGCTTAGGTTTTTTTTTAGTTCAAAATATGTCTGCTAAATTTCACTTTGCAGCATGAAGTCACCTCTAAATATGAGCCTTACTAGTTATAAATATGCTCAAAAACTATTGAACAAATGTTGAAATTGTGTGTTTATTTTGAATGATCCATTTTCAGAGTTAAATTTGCTGCTTTTTCATGTTTTCATGCTTAATAGCAACTTGAACATTTTTAACTTGAGCTTTTTAATCAAAATTCCCTAATCACTTCTCATTTATAGCGATAACAAATTTGGTTACTATCTGTTCACTCATTTTAGAGGTGGAATCCTGTTTATAGGGGAAGTTTAATTATATCAAATACAGTAGAAGACCAAAAATTCGCACAGCTTGGTTCCAGAGCTTGTGCAGATTTTAGAGTTTTGCGGATTTTGGGTCATAATAGGAAATTTATTCTATTTCCCTCCACCCCACGCAGAAAAAAAATAATAATAAAGATCAAGAGAAACAAATCATGTTACTTATCAGAATCATAATATAAAAATACAGTGGAATAATACAATATACAAAATTATGAGATTATAGTTCAACTTATTTAAACATGTATATTCAATAGTAGTTTAGGACTTTGGGATATTCTAATTATAGTTGTTGTTGTTTTTTTCATTATTTCCTGTTCTGTAACACAGCTTTGCTGCTCTACAAATCTGAGATATTTCTTTCTCAGAGCCTAACCCTGATTAAATGTTATTTCATCAACTTTTTGATCATCCTCATTTGTTACTGCGTCATGTGATCATAATTGAGTGTTAATTGTGTCACTGTCAGTCATTTCAAGGCTATCAATGTTACCATGAGAGCTCACAAACTCTTAAAATATTTTTTTCAAGTGGGAATAGCTTATTCAGTTTTACTTTGTGGCTATAGTGTAGTTTTCAGAGCTTGCAGCTGGCAGAGCAGATTTCATAGTTTACATTGAATAGACAGTGCGTATTTTAGAGCCTTGCGGATTTCAGGTCGGCGGATTTTGGGTCTTCTACTGTATAATTTTCCATCCTGTCCCATGCATATTATAGATAGAACGTTAGTAGTATATTAATGGATATCTGATAGTATTTTGGATATTGAAAAATCAGCCAGATAGGCCAGATATCCGTTACATCCCTAGAAAAAAGAAGAGAAGACTCACCGAGATTATGAGTTTATTTACCTATCATAAGTTTGTAATATCCATTTGTAAATGAAAAAAGGCCCAAGAAACATTTAACATGTTGTAAATGATACTTTTTGCTTCTTTTTTTATCACTTCCTCAGAAAAAATCTTTCACGGCAGTGCAGCCTCAGGGGTCTTCTAATTGGGAAAACTCACTATCTCCGTCCTCTGGCCCAGGATCGCAATGAATGGAAGGTGATAAATAACATTTGGTTTACTTGACCAACAAATGAGGGAAAGAATGAGACAGAATTGAATGCGCTTGCGGTTGAAACTTGGGACAGCCGAAAAAGGTACTGTTCCTTGTTGATGAATTAGGTTGTCACAGCCAAAAATTGGACAGACTAATTTGACAGATATATCTGGGAGAGCTGCTTAAGGGTTAAGAGGAAATTTAGTTTACACATTATTACTTACAATACTTTTAGTGCACTCTAGTTATCCAATTATTTGCAGAAAATTTATTTTTGGAAGATTAGTAATCTTTTACATGTTACAGGATATAAATAGGGCTGCCTTAGAGACTATTAGTTGACTATTTGTGTATTAAAGTGGTGATTACAGATTATAAAATTCAAAAATACTCTAGAACAGACAGACAGCACAGCAGTTTTATTTAGAGTGCAACTGAAAAATTCATTTTATACATCCAAAAACCTAAAGATTCTTTACATTTTTGCTGATCAAAATATCCCAGTATTTTCAGCCTTCTGTAGACCCGATAATCTGGATATTAGTGATCTCTTGTGGGCATTAAAATTTGGTTTTTTTCATCATCTTTGGTTTGAAAATGTACACACATTTAGGATCATCTGCAAGCTCAAAAAATATAAACAACCTCAGTTCAAATATGCAAACAATCACTGTTCTTTGTATGTCTAAAAATCGGAATTTTTTTTCACTTTTTGCAAATATAAAACTTGTAATTTCTTCTCTTGAAAAATATGAACATTTGCAGCATTTTGCTTGTCCAAAAACTGAAATGTTCCAGATTTAAAGGTATCAAAATTTGAAGGTTCATAGTCTTCTGCAGACCCAAATTTTTGTGCATTTGTGATCTTTTCATTTTTTTTTTTTTTTTCAAAAGTTATGTAAGATCTGCATTAGTTTTTGATTTTCAATTTTCCGAAGCTCTATTGCAACAAAATTCTGTAATTTTGTGCGAAATTACACAAAAACTAAGCATTTTAAGAGTGACATTTTTTCCCATTTGAAACCAATTACTCTGCATAACTAAAGGGAAATATTAATTTATGAAGTTACCAAATTAGTGTCACTCATTTTGCCAAAATAAATATTCATGTGATAAAATGGTACTATATTTTTTAGAGTAAAGTATTGCAATGGAAGTTGTGCTTCAATGTCCAAATTTCAGTCTTTTCCCATCCCTCTTGTGAATGCATACTTTTTCTTTAACATTTCTACAAACTTGCAGTGCCATTCGATTAAAAATCAATCTATATTTTGTATTTTATCATATTATTTTTTACTTATTTACAAATTTATGATATTAATGCACTTAGTTTTTCCAAGCTTTTGTCAATAGCTTATCAAAAATGCATACTAGCTTCCTAATTTAAAATAGATATGTTTTGTAATAGTATATAAAATATGAGTATTTGTTAGAATTTTATTGTATCATTTGTATTATTATTATTATATTTTATTTATCCACCTAGAGTTTTAAGCAGTTTCGCTTATTGCTGTGATAGTGAGGAGAACCTACCTAGTCGGCTAGAATGGCTGTACAGAATAAGATTAAAATATAAGTCTACAATTCTTCAAACTTTCATTCTTATAATCCTTTTAAATTGATATTGATTTTAAAATAGATTCCAACTTCTGTTACATTTTATAAAACAAGGTGTATTATGTTAAATAAACTCTTAATTACCATAATAGGCAGTATGAAAATTCATTTTTCTTTCTTTTTACCCTAAAAAATGCAGCCTTTTAAAAATCTTTTAATAGTTTCTCTTTTCTGTATTCACCAAAAATTAACTTACTTTATGATAGTAAGGCTTAGTCCATCATTGAATGATGTAAAAGTAAATTTTGTTTTCAAATTGTCATAAAAATTTCTGCATTTGAATTGAAGTTTATAAAATCATATAAACACTTTTTTTAATCTATAAAAGTTTTTTTATTATTAAATAATGTTTCAAAAGGAATCCCTGTAATCAAAAATTTCTTATTACTGATAATACTGCAATAATTTTTTTAAACATTTGTTTATAAAAGCATTAATTGTTTGTTTTCATTAAATACATTTTTGGGTATACATGTCACTGCTAAAGCTCAAAATCCATTAATGTGCACATTGCCTGGCTTATCTGCAGATTGGCTGGTTCGCTCCATTAAAGTGTGGAATCAAGAGTTTTTCCACATTTTACCTAGGTTAATGTGCCCATTAACAACTTCCATATCACTAAAATTCAAGAGTTTGTTTCTTTCATTTCCTTTCTCCCTCCACTTTTAGTTTGGTTTGCCAGAGTCTTAAAATATAAATAAATAAATAACATGTTAATTTTCTTAATTGTAATAATACTTTAAACCATTTATTTCTTTATATTATACTTTATATTGATGATTGATTCTATTAACTTATTTGTTGATTGTTTGATTTGAACTTGATTCTTTATTGAAAAATAAATTAATTAATTAATTAATTTAAGGGTACAGAAACGTTGCTATGTTCCAGCAAAGATCTTATTAAACTTTAACAAGTAGCAAGTCACGTGCAGATTATCTATAGGTAAATTTAGAAATGAAACAATTTTCATCACTAATGGATAATCCTAGTTAATGTGTACATTACCTAGATAATCTGCGGAATAACTGGTTTCTGCACTTTAGCGGTAAGATATACACCTAATTTATAACTGAATGTTATGTATATGTGGGGAGAAGAAGAAGCTGATGTGTGCTAAAGAGAATTTTAAAAGTCTTTTTTATCCTAAACACTTTATATTTCTGTGAGTTCTAAAATAAATACAGGTAAAAATATATATATATATATATATATATATATGTTTTCACAACATGAACAGAAGTAGTTAAAGAAGTGTTCAATATTGTGTGTATACATATGCTGAATTTTTGAAATTGCAAAAGGATATTCCTCTATTTTATTTTTTCAGCTTAGCAGGTATACTTTTAGATTTCAGTGATTGATTTTTTGAAATTTCCAAAAATCAAGTAGTAACACTAACTTCTCACGTGATAGATAAGCCTTCATTCAAAAAATCATCATATGTATGTATGTGTGTGTGATCTGCAGTTAAAACTTCTTGTATTTTCCCTTTTGTGAGCCCCCTTTTCTCCTATTGCATAACAAATGAAACAATTGTATTAAAATTATATAAACATTATATTGACAAAGTCACTAAGAGTCTTAAAAAAAAAAATGTATTTATCTCCGTAAAATCTTTTACATTATTTCTACATTTTAATATTAGAAATTGTGCATGAACAACTCATATATCCCTTTAAAACAAAACTATTTACATTAATTATATTTTGTAGTTTTACAGATACTTGTGCTGTGTTGAATGAATGTCCATCACTAATAAATGAATAATTGAAAACTTTTCCTGAAAGATGCCAGTCAAAATAGTGAAACATTTGTAGGTCATTTAGTCACCTTCAGCATATTGTGGAAACCAAATATCTTTATGCAACACTGGAAAAATTAAATATGCATTTATATTTTTGTGATCTATAATGACTCTTACAATTCATGGGTTTTACAATGAAACTTCCTCCAAATAAGAAACTATTTCAGCTTGCAATCATTTCATCTTCAGTCATTCCACTATTTCAACTTTCTCTGTCTTTCATGCCAAAATTATTAAGTGACATTAATAATTTTGACATGTGAAATTTCCAGAATTCATGACATAGGAATACATGAACATTTGTTACTGTTCTCATTTTAATACAAAATATTATATCTTGTGTATAGTTGTGGAACAACTTGGTACCAGTGCCTCTCTATATAGCCGCTCCATCCAAGATGATCATGTTTGTCTTCTAGTCAAATTAATGGTCAGTATTTTGTTTACTTTTGTAATTGATAACTCTTCTAATTGCTATTAAGTAATGTTTTTTCTTTTATTTATTTTATCGTAGAACCAAAACAACATTGGAATTGAAGCTAAAGGATCGAACCCTGCTTTAACTGCCAGCCTTTTAGAAGAAATAAAAAATTTATTTAATTCATCCGAGGAAATATGATAACAAATTAATGCATTTTGGTGAAGGACTTTACTGGTGTATGAAATGAATGATATTCCTGATTCTGAAAAACTTTTCTATTTAATGAAATATCTCTGCATCCATGTGCACATCAGCACAGCTAATTATTTCAATGTTAAGTTTGTGTTCAACAAATATATCTCGGAAAAATCATGATGCTGGTTTAAAATATTTTATCTTTGATATTTCTCAATATTCTTTTATAAAATAAAAAATTATAAGTAAAGAGTGTAGCTGAAAGATATATTTTGTTAAACATATGCTCTGGAAAAGTGCCATTTTTTACTCATGTCTGTTGGATATCTGAATCATTCACTTTTGATTACTATTGATTTTCTCATACTAAATATAGCTATGCTTAGTGGAACATTTATTCTTGTTATAAGAGTTCATTGTAAATAAATTATGAGTGAAAATGAATTTTCTTATGTAGTTTATTTGAATAAAAATCATTTTATAGTTGGGCATTTATTATTTTGATCAGATCTGAATTTCCACATTTTCATGCCTTAACATGTTAAACACCACCCTCCCCCTTTTTCTCATTCTCAGAAAGTTTAATTATGATTTTCAATTTTGATTGCAATAGTTAATTTTTTTAACTGATTTGGTCTTTGATAAATATGGCTTCAAAGCGTAATAGTTACTGTACAAATCTCTTAATTCAAAAATTGGAATTCTCTAAGTTTTGAACAATCTGCTATTCACTTTCAAAAAGAAAAGTATATGGACATTTTTTTAACCTTTATTTCCCTTTCTTGTGAGCCCTGATCCCCAAATCCCTCCTTGGTTATGCTGCTGTGCAAATCCTGATTGAACTAACATGAAGCCTGGACAGGCATTTTTCATAGGAACTATTTCACACATGCTCATACATTAAACATAGTGGGGCTGTTATGTATACAGGTTATTCAAATTTAGTAGGACAAATTTCTAGGAGGGAGTGGGGTGCACCTGAACAGCTCTGATTCACATAGGAGTGTAGGGGTCTCAAATGTTGTGTTCATTAGGATGCCCCCCCCCCCCATAGAAGAAATGAATTTTTGAAAATGTGCTAGTGTAAAAAAGTTGTACAGTACTGTACTAGGGAAAAGTAAAAAATTTTAGCTAAATCGAACAATATCTTCTGTCAGTCCAGAGTCCCAAGTTTTGTCATTCCATTGAATTGTTGGTATAAAATAGCTTAATAAAGCATTTTTTTTTAATTTTATAATAAATATAATATCATAGCATCGAAACATTGTACTATGAATAGTAAATTTGCAACTTTTCAGGAAGTTTGGAAAGTATTTTTCATTGGCACAATGAGGCCTAAATTTTGTAATTTCATTAAATTTTAAGTATTACTTGCACAACAGTTTACACAAGAAACTTTAAATTTCAAAACAGCATATAGAGAATCACACACATATGATGCAGGCTAATATTTTTAAAATTCATATTCACTGTATGTATTACTAATTGTGAAAATAAGCCACTTGAATAAATTACTGAACATTAGCAGACTGTTTTCAGAAAGTTATGCCTTAATACCTTATTTCACCATGGTACACTTTTTCTCATAAAGATGACCCCATCAACTCACATAATGCAGGTATGTTTTTTTTTAAATTAATAATCTTTTAAAAAAGAATAGAGGCAGAAAAAGAAATGAACAGAAATAGTTTTCATGAAAATGTATATAAATGGGGTAACACATAATTAATTGCAATATGATTAGGAATGGGCAGTGCTAATGATATTGAATTAACAATGAAGTCTACTAAACCACTGCCATTTACCTAAGCTGATCAAATTTTTGAACATAGAATTGGAGACAAATTAGAGCAGTGGCCAATTCTGCAGTTAAAATTTCGAACGTTTTATGAATTCAGTGATCCAAAATAATTAGAAGTGTATACCTTACCAGTAATTTCAGAAAATCTGAAAAATGTCTTATGATGACATTTTCCCCACATTTTTCATAAGGCACATATAATGGGGAGGGGAGAATTCTACAGTATATCCTTTTATGCAACATTTAACAATTTCAATACACCTAACTCTGAAAACATCATTTATTTAACATTTTCTCAGGGAAAGAAGTAAAATGAAAGAAACATGGTTGATTTTGAAAAATTGGGAACAAATAAGAAAAAGATGTGGGAAAATGTTCGCCTAATTGCTTTTTTTTATATTTTGAGGACTTGCTGAAAAAGAAAAAACACAATCTGGGATTTTCCTCAAAAATTAGGGAAATTTGGTCACCTTACATTTACCTTTTTTGAGTGTAACATTAATATTACATGTAAAACTGTTTTTTGCAATCTAAAGTTACAAAACTATTCTTTTTTTTTTTTTTTTTTTCAGTTGAACCATTTTTGTGTTTTCAGGTAGTACAATTTTTTTCATGTGCCATGCACCAAAGTCCATCCTCCATGTACTCTAGGATTAAAACTGCTGGTTTAGATGATTGGAATGCCTGCGTTTTAAAATCTGTTATAACCGATTTGTAATTCATTCACTTAATGTTGAATTTGAATGTTCTATATTGAAATATTTGAATCGTATCCTACTGGTTGTAAGAGAAGACTGCATTTCATGATTATTTTTTTTTTCCAAATTAGATATGTCATCACATCAATTTAATTCATGTGTATAGAGCATTTCGACATGACATTTTACTTACGTCATCTGAGTGACAACTGACTACCCATCCTTTCTGTACACTCCCATTGTATTCCTATTAAGTCGACTCTGGTTATAGTGAACCTCTATGGACCGGCAAATTTCGTTCATTATATCCAAAGTTCACTATAAGCGAAGTGTCCCCATATGAACAAGGAATACATTATGTACATAAGAAAACATAGTGTTTTATCCCTGCACTGAATGTTTGTGTGAATCAAACATAATTAATCATATTAATGTCTTATTACTCCTAAGTGTTACAATAATTTGCGAAATTCATTCAATTGACCGGAAAGTGCTATAGTCAATCAAGCAATAGCATGTAGTGGTAATCCTTAACTTGTGCTATTTCACCGGGTCCAACCCATAAAGCTGTAACACCAAACGCCTGAAAAATCGCTGAACATTTCTTTTTTTTTTTCTCGACCTGACTACGTTTTATTAGCACCTTGCATTTTAATTTACTTGCATGTTTTTGAATTATGCTTTTCTTTACTTAAACTAACTGCTAAAAATAAGAATTTGATAAAACCTTATATAAAATATAAAAAACTACTAGACGATTTAGCACCAATTCATATCAGAGCAAAGTTGGTAACTCTTTTGGGTGGGGTTCAGACCCCTTGGACCCCTCCCTTGCGTGCACCACTGTTCACCTGGAATGGAAAATGGAATCATTCAAAGACAGGAGAGATAAGTCCGTTTTTGTTCACCATGAAATGTACCCTACTTTTTGTTAAGTGCTTAGTAGCCGAAAAATGCCATTGATTCTCACCGGTTAAGAATTTAATACCCTTTTGGGTCATTCCATGTCAAATCAATGAGGCTCACAACCTGACCCTCTCAGAATTCAATGAAATTTGGTATGATAGTTGTATCTATAGAGAAAAAAATTAATGTGAAATTTCTAGTCCATATTACTTTTAGTTTTTGAAATATTTAATTTTAAAATTTGTGAAATTTTAGAAATTCTTGTACTATACAATTGGCTCCAATTTCTCTCCTAATTATCATAGAAACTCCATTTAAGTGTCTATAGAAAGTAAACAGGTTGCCCTTTCTTATCATATGTAACATGATTAAATTTTTAATTTACAGTACAACATTTTAAAATTTCAAAAAGTATATTTTTAATTTTTTTTTAAAATTATGTTATTCTTCTATTTATTGTTAACAATATCTGAAAGTTTCATTCTGGGATTACTATGGGTTTACGCTTTTAACTTAAATTAAATACGCTTTTAACTTAAAGGAATTTTGAGAGAGAACAAAAAATGTTGATAATGTTTTTCAACACTTCCATTGGGGGTACACACAAGGCAATGTCTCCCCTCCCCCATAAAAAAATAGAATTTTACTAAAACAAGTATTTGTTTTTAAAATTTCAGGAGCAGTTGAGTCCAAATTTGTTTTTGCTAGGGGTGCTTTCAAAGTAGGAAAGGGGGAGTGCCTCCCCCTTATAAATAGGAATTTTCAGAATGTGTCTAACAAAATTCTATTTTTCTTTTTCATTAATAATTTTAAAAAATCATTATGTTTCATAAAATGTTTCCACTATTCCAATAAGTTACAACTATTCTTTTAATTGTCAATTTTTAAAAAACATTTTCAGGTTTAAAAAATTGAAATAATAATTACAATAAGATGTTATTTTTATGTTGCATGCATATTCTTAACTATTAAGTAAATATTTAAAGTGTTACCTTTAATTGATGTGTATTTTTAAAAAATTGTCTTTTAAATTTAAATGTAGTAAGAAAAACTTACAACTTGCAGATTATGCACAAAGTAAAAAAAAAATAAAAATAAATAAATAAAAAGTAAACCATTGTGTGATTTTTTCTCAAATTTATTGGATGCAAATAGCATTTTTTTATCATATAATTTATGGGTAATAAAATGATTGGGATAGATTATGTGGATAGAGAAAGTTCACTTTAATTTCATCTGTATGTGGATAAACATCCAGAACACATGAGCAAAGCACCAAAAATTAGCAAAGATTACCTTTAAATTAAAAGATTGCTTGATATTAAACTAAGTAAACATCCTTTTGTGTACATCTTTGGAAGCAATACAAATTGCCGTTATGAAATGATAGGGATAGATTATGTGGATAGAGAAAGTTCACTTTAATTTCATCTGTATGTGGATAAACATCCAAAACACATGAGCAAAGCACCAAAATTTAGCAAAGATTACCTTTAAATTAAAAGATTGCTTGATATTAAACTAAGTAAACATCCTTTTGTATACATCTTTGGAAGCAATACAAATTGCCGTTATGAAATGAGTGAATAAAATATAAGTTCATTCTTTAATTTCATCATGATCTTATTTCAATCCTTATCCTCTTAAGATCAATCCTCTCAAACTCTGTTGAAATTCTTCATAGCCAATTTTTAAAAGAGCCTTGACCTTTTTATAAATGTGTAGGGTTTCAAATTATGAGATCTCGGGGTCATTCCATGTCAAATAAATGAATCCACAACTTGACTAAAAATAAATTTGGACTCAACTGCTCTTGAATTTTTAAAATGTTAAAATTTTTTAACATTTATAAAAAGGTCAAGGCTCTTTTAAAACTTGGCTGACCGTTACAGACAGCTCAGTTATATTTTATGGTTATATAGACCATTTTTTTTTTTTTTCAGGGGTGGCTGATCACTCAAACTAGAAGGTTGTATCATAAAAATTGATAAAACATTTTTTTTTTTTTTTTTTGAGTGGGGGAGGGTGTGATGTTTTTTATTTTATTTTGTCTAAAAGTGTTCGCATATAAAAATAAATTAAAAAATAATATAAAAAAAAATAAGTATATAAAGCGAGTTTAAAATCTTTGCAGTTGGAAACCCATTTATACATAAAAAGTAAATAAATAAATTAGATTTAAGGCTAACTAAACCTCCAATTTTTTGATGATAACTTTCATATATACCATATTTGAAATTAAAAGAAAGATTTCGGTTTTAAAACAGTCAGGAATGCAGATAACAATCACAGTTCCCAAGGTTAACTTTATTAAGTGTTTTTCATGTGTTTTCTAAACTAGGAAATTAGTTAATGACTCTTATGGAAAGAAAAGAGTCTAGGTGTGCTTGTGTTAAGGCAAAACTACACGGCAGGTATCTGCCTATCTGTCGTGAGGGATGGATGCCTTGAGCAAGGACTTTTTACATGTTACAGCACGTATCCATGTTACATATGCAGAAAACCTCCTTGAACTCCAGATCTTTAGATCGACATTCGCACAATAGGCCAGAACCCTGGACCTTCACGCTTCAAAGAAAAATATTCTAAAAAATATCAATTACTTTTTTCTTCCCATCCCCCTCCTCTATTTTTCTAAATGATTGTTTGCACGTCATCGTCTTATATCACGGTTTCTACAGACCTGGAAAGTCAGGGAAATGAGTTTTGGTCAGGGATTTGGGAAAAAATTCAGAGCAATTTGAAGAAAGGTCAGGGAAATGCAAGAATATTTGAATTTTGCGGCAAAATCAAGAAAATACTTCCTGTTTGAACCTAATTGTAGAAATTTTATTATTTTCATTTTCTTATTTAACCTTATAATTTTTAAATGCGTCCTTTATTAACATATCTTGTTCAGTTGAAATATTCTTAATGTTGTCCTAAATTATTATCAAACATGGTTTTTGTTAGAATCCAGTGATGTCAAATAATATTTTGTGTATATTGATTTTATTATTATTTGTAAAAAAGGGGCAAAATATATAAAAAAAATTATTAATTAAAGGATGTAATATTAAAAATAGAAACGCAAAATTCAGGAAAGCACGCTAGATAAAAAGTCAGGGAAGAGCATGATAGATGTTAGGGAAGCAAAAGCTGTGAAATCTGTAGAAACCCTGTATACAGGTTCGTAGCCACGGGGGGGTTATGACCCCCCATAACCCCCCCCCCCATGAGGAATTTTTTGCCATACAAAATGCATATTCTTCACTACATTATCACACCCACGATACATATATATGAGTTGTAGTAGTCGTAACCCCCCCCCCCATGAAAAATTTCTGGCTACGTCCCTGCCTGTATATACAACGTATTTACATACGAATGGTTATCATTTTCTGTTATGAATTTTCTTTCAATTCTATTTATGAATTTTCTTTATGATTTTTCAATACTTTCATAAAAGCATCTTCTTTTATGACAGCATAATTTATCCATGCATTTCTATTTCAATAAATCTCAGTTTTTAAATTCGTGTTACTTGAATAAAATAAAATATTTAAATTCATAATTCAGAGGAATTAAATAAAGTTAGTTTATTAAACAGAAATTCGTATTAGAAACATATTAAAACAGGAATAAAAATTTAATTATTTAAGGTTTCAGTTTCATTATAAATTTTAAGTACAAGCTTCAGGGCCGTACCCGACACCCACACACACACAAAATGGGGAGGGACCACACGGTGGAAAAGGCAGAATTTTTTCCAAAAGACGTCATGATTACTATTTTGGTAACAAAAATCGAAATTTCGGGAGGGGGGTGGTGCGGGAGCGAGGTCCAGAGTCCGAACCCCCTGGTATCGATGGTGCACCTCTCTGAGTACGGCTTTGACCAACTTGTCTAAAAATTCTAGCCATGAGAATACACAAATATAAATAAAAAATAAGGCAAAGTCATTAATACTAAATTTCATATTAAGATCTCTATTTCAACAAATATTGCAAAATTCAAATCTTTTAAGTTTTCGTAACTTATTTTTCTAAACAAAAGAAGGTTTAATGCATTTTGAACTAATTAAATCGCTATGCGTTAGAATATATTTCGCATTTGGAGTAATTAAACCCTGTTCTAAACAGTACTCACACAACTTGACTAACATACTAACACAATTCTTGATTAATATGAAAACTATTTATAAATATTTGCAAACTAAACTAATCATTCTTTGTTATTACCTTATTTTCAAATTTACTTTAATCAAAATTTCCAACCAACATAAAAAAAACTGCAAAAATATTTACATTAAGACATAAAATTTTATGTTCATGAATATCATTCTTTGATCATTGTTCCCAAATTTTCTATTCTATAAATAGTAAAATGGTAATCCAAACGAATATAAAAACAATCAAAGAAGTATTGAAGACTTAAAAAACCTGAAGAAAGAAAACAAAAAAGTACTGTCTCTAACAATCTCACTCTTCGTTCAATATTTAACTATGCTTTAAAGAATATATGGGCGCCCGCTGGCCGGATATTTGACACCACGGGCCACGGCTTTTGATCAGGTCCGCGGAACATTATAAACCCATATCAAACATTCAAAATCCCATATAAATTCCAATTATACGGTGGCACAGTGGTTATGCCACTGAAAATGGTAGATGGCCGAGGTGTGAAGGTCCCGGGTTCGGGTCCCATCGCACGGCTGTCGATCTAACGGTCTGGAGTTTTGGTAGGCTTTCTTCAGATGTAACGTGAATACGCGTTAGAACCCCTTAGAAAGCCCTCCTACCAAGGCACCCCCATCCTAGGCAGATACCCCGCGTGCAGGTTTGCCTCAACACACACACACCAATTATACGGCCCGTGAGCAGAGGCGCATCAAGTCCATCGGAGGCCCCTGGCGGTAAAATTTTCGAGGCCCCCTGAGACCAAGTTCCCTTTATAATTTAGTGTACTAAAGACACTATTAGTTTTTTTCGTGAGGGGAGCACTGAACGATTTCTCTCAATTGCTTTAACAATAAAATTAAACTAAAAAAAAAAAAAAAACTTGATAAAGGAATTTATAAAACTTACACTTAAGCAATTGCGTAAAGTTTCTTTTTTGATTAAGAAAAAATTTTATACGAACTTGTGTCTTAATTTATCTTTTGCAAATTCATCCGTAATTTTTGTGTCTGCAAATTAACGTGTTTTATGTATAATAAAGCCGAATTGTTTAATCGTTCTTCCCTATCGTAGTTCTTAAATAGTTCTTCACTCGTTTTAAACCGAAAAAGGCCTTTCAACTGAAGCATTTCATATGGGTAGAGTTAAAAACATTTTCAATATATTTCTACATTATGAAAAGCCGATGCCATTTCTTGTGCAGCCACGCAAATTTCACATGCATTTCTGTCACGTTCGCTGTTTCTTCTAAAAATAGCAAAAAAAAAAAAAAAAAAAAGATTCAGTTCATCGACAAAATCTTAAATGTCATTTTTGTAAATATTTGTCTAGTTTTTTATCGATTTTTTTTACCTCTTGACAATTTCTCACCAAAAAATAAATAAATAAGTAAATAAATAAATAAATGCTCTAAACTATTTTCACGTTTTCCATTCTTCTGAATTATTCAGATTTGGTATAATATTAAATATTACAATGAATTTACTAAAATTTTTCTCTTTCTCCAAATTCATAACCTGGCGTCTTTGTTTTTATCGAAAAACGCATTACTTTTCGTAAGTCTCGAACCCTGCTCACTGTCGTTATCAAATGATAACCCTGACAGCTCAGATGCATCTTTTTCGACTTTCTGAAATTCACCTCTAAATTTTAAAAAATAAAATTTGCAAATAACCTTATAATTCAGAGCCTTTCTCGGAAATAAATTGTTTTAAAAATATGAGCATTTGACTTTTTCATCCAATATGATAGTACCTCAGGTAAACCCAGAATCATCAATATCTACAAACATGATGTCTGGACTGGTGTCTAGACATTGATGTCTGGACTAAATTTGCTTCCAACTGACTGCAGAAATGTGCAGGTGGAATTCATTCTTCTCAGAGTTGTGTTAATAACTACTGGGTCTATTACTAGTACTACTGCTAATAATAATAATTATAATAATAATAACTTATTAAAATTAAAAAACAACACTATTTTATTAATCGACGGAGGAGATTTCTGTCGTCACAAACTCCGTCTGAGGGGTATGTGTTCGATCAGAGGAAAGGGACTGTTTCCGTAGCGATTCGCTTTATTATTTTGATAAAATATATGTACTAGATTTTCTGCAATGAAGTGGCTGTTGCTGACAGAATTGTAGAAGGAAAAGAAAAGGAAAGGAAAAATGCGACAGAGATATTGAGATGCATTTAAAAATTATAGAGTATTTATTATTCACAACCACACTGTTAGCTTATCATTTATAAAATTGTGCAAGGATATTTAATTAGTTTTTTTTTTTTTTTTTAAGTTAGGTTATATATAATTTAGACGATAATTCATTACAAATGCTTAAACATTTTAATACATGGACAGTAATAAAATATAGTTATGGCACTTCATCATATTTCAATGTGATAAACAATATATACAAAATTTACTTTAATTTGCATTAAAAAAATTGTTTTAATAGACTACTCCCCATCTGTGTCTTTTATTTCATATTTATCCATATCTTACCGCTGTTTTCTCTGTATTTAATTTAAATATTATAAATATAAATAAACGTTAAAAAGTTGACAGGCGAGACAATAAACAGGATTTTATAAAAATGTATTTCTACAATCTCATAAATTATTACATCTAATGAAAAAGTAGTTGAATTTTTTTTAAATTTTCCAAAACATGAATCATATAGATACAATGAAATATCTGAATCATAAAAATATCAGATAAATAAAACTTCTAAGTTTATATTATACAAATTTCTGGTAAATTAAACAATGGCAAAACAAATCTTATCACACTTTCATACTCAATGATCCGTTCCAGATTAATTAGTGAACAAAATATTTCAAAATATAAATGTAATAAAATACTTGTATCTTAAAAATATCTGACAAATAAAAATTCTTGGTTAAATATATTTTATGCGAAATGCTGGTAAATTAAACAATAGTATAACAAATCTGATCACTCTTTCGAATTCAGTAATAATTTGCAGATTAATTAGTGAATGTATGAATTAAAAATGGTAGGTAATATATATGTGCATTTTATTAATTTCGATTGTTATAACGAAGTATCTATTTCGAACCTTTGATTTTTTTTACTTTACTTTCTTCTGTTGCAGACATCTGCTTATCTCTCACAATTTTTGTATAGTTATTTAAACATATGTTAACAAAAGTGCTTAACAACTGCCTTAAAATTTTTAATATCCGTTTGTTGCATTCAACACATACTTCATCATTCATAACACAATTATCTAATAAAAACGTTTCACATAATTTAATAAACACACATGCTGTTTTAAACTAGATTTCAAAAGCAGAGTTTCATATTCTTCACTCAAAAGATTTTGAAAAATTACGTAAGCATAACATATAATTTCTATTGTCAAAACTGAGGGAAATTTTAATCCACACCCCCTTTTTTAGCTGAATAACTTTACTGGATAGCTTACATTAAAGAAACACAAAGTAAATGATAATTAATATTTAATATGTGATCTACATCACAGGTGTCTTCAAATTTTACTGGAGTGAACAACGGATTTTGATCTATTTTCATAAATTCTGTATTCTTATAATTCATTTTAGTGTTAGATATTGTAAAAATTCAAAAGATTGAGCTAAAATATCTAATAAGTGAAAATAGTTTTCATAAACAAATTTCAAATTCAACAAAACTGGAGAATTACATAAAACCTTATTTACAAACCGGGGGGGGGAGGGTACGGGTGCTGCCCCTGCAAACCGTACCTTTGGGTAAAAGAGGCGCCCCATTTGCTTTCTCCCAAAGAAAACCCTTTCGGAATCACGCCCCTTCGAAGACGGCACCCGATGCGATGCTAACCATACCACGCCGCCGCCCCTACAGACGAAAACGAAAACGAAACTATAATCTCCTAATCCTAATGTATATCGAGGTAGGATTTAAAAGGACATCTAACAGGCAAGGGCAATTTTAAAAAGGAAACACAGCTGCAAGGTAAAATGGTGAGTTGCGGGGGGAGAGAAAAACATTGATATGTTTTAAAAGCCGAAGGGAGGAATATAAACGAAAAGTGAAATAGTTATTTCAGAAATTGCTTGAATTACTTTCTGACTGATATTAAATATATATTTAAAAAAATTCCATCTTTTTAAAATTAGTCAGCGACAGGGATTTTGTCGCCCCTAGAAATTTGCCGCCAGAGGTGTGAGCCCCTTTCCCCCCCCCCCCCTACTCTACGCCATTGTCTACTGTACTTCCCTCAAAAACCCCCTGGAGAGGTATCGCGCCAGGCAAAGAAGTTCAGCAAGAAAGGTCATGGTATGAGCAGGACCAGAGAGATGTTTACACTTCTGTTACTGCTATCTTCCGCGCACTGCCGTGAAAGTGGACTGAGTGTAAACGAGGGATGAGATGTTGCAGAGAGGAGTACTGTTGCATTTGATGGTGGGGCTCATCTTGGGCTTTCCTGCACTTTAGTATTAAAATAATAAAAAATAGTTTAGTATACTATTCACTATACCGACGGCTTGGGGGGGGGCGATCCGAGAGTCCATGATGACAAATACAAATCTGGGAATGGATATGGACCCAAAGGGGGGCAAAGAGAGATAGATACATTTTATAATTGTTTCTAATCGAAGTTGCCTGGTTCGTAAATGATTGCTCATATAGAAAGATAGATCCTGGCACTTCCTTAGGTGTTTCTAAAGTTATTTTTTTTTTTTTTTTTGTTGTTGTTGTTCTATACTGGTAAAATTTTAGTTCTATTTTAAGGATATTAATTTTTTAAAAGAATTAAGACATTATAATGTGACTTTCGTGGTTTTCATTGAGTATTGAGTTTTATAATTTTAGAAAGATCTAATTGAACAATTGACCTATAACTTTTTTTCCTCAACATTAAGCAAATTTTATTTCGTTTTTACTGATAGAGCCATAATTTTTAATCACACGTAATTTTATTTTGTACCATGCTTTTAAACATTTTTTAATGCATTGTTATGGCTTTGAAAACAGTTTGAACAGTGAGCAAATTTTTAAATTCTGTAGTAGAAAAGTGTTTTTTATCCGAATATTTTACATTCAAAACAAAACTCAGAATTTAATTTAATAAAATACATAAGTCATGTTCTTTTTACTTTTTTTGTTCCATTTTCCCATATTGTAGCAATAAGAGATACTGCACTTGCCATTTGAGTTATCAATGTGAAAGTTAAATTAATCAGCCCTTTGAGATGTTTGACTTTTTATTAAAACATCTACTGTTCTTGAAATTAAATTAATAACCATCTGCCTATTATCTTCTGCGCTGAAATCGGTCACTTGAATTTCAAACCTATCTTATGTAAATTTGGATAGACAAAAGAAGCTTCAATAATCGATGCTTCCAAATAATATGGACAATTTTTGAAATTATTAGCTATGTTAAAACTTGTCGTTTGTAGTTTTCCTTGTGTATATTGCTTTATTTATAAACAAACAGTGCACATATAAAATTAAAATATCTTCATGTTTTCTATTTAGATTTAAGGATTTCTCATTACTTTTGAATCAATGTCCCGGTGTCTCTGTGTAAATCAGAAACGTTATACCAAAGTGAGCTTTCTAAAGCGCATTCACTCGTTAAACATTATGGCAGTGTTTCATAATTATTGTTGAAAAAAAAAATACACTTTATTCTCCTTCTCCCTTCTTTCGTACTTTTTGTAATGTGAAGAACAAGCAACCCCTTGAAGGACACCTCCCAAGTCCGCTCTTGAACTTAATGAATTCCATTGCACTAGAAATCTGCAAAAGACTTGTGTAGATGGAAGCAAATCTGATCTCCGCATCCGTGGTAACTGTTAGCTACCTACCACAGTGTTTTTCGTTCCACTGACTTTACAAGCACGTATACCGCATGCACTGGGTGAGTTTTCGGCAGAGCCAGGTTTCCATCGGGCAACCCCTACAGTCCAGAGCAATGCCGTATATTCTCTACTGAAGACTAATATGGTATTGTAAAATCATAATTTTCTTTCAAAAACTGAATATTCATAGGGACACCACGTCCCGAGACTTGGTTTAACTATGATATTTTCCAACTGAATAAGTACAAGGAATAGTAAAATGATACTTTTGTTTCGAAGATTGATTTTTTTTTTTTTTTTTTTTTTTGTAATGTAGAAATGGTGCTAAATCGGTGTTTGCGCAAAGGCGCCTGACACATCCGCGACGGCCCTGCCTAGAGCGTTGAGATTTATGTAATTTTGTTCAGTGTTTTGAGGTCTTTCATTAAATATATAACATGAACATATCATTTAAACTGTTTCTTTTCCTAAATAAAAAATCTTAGTAATTTAAAATTGAAATTTTTTGAAAAAAAAAGTCATTAAAATTTTCTAATCAATTTTTATGTCAAATTTGAACAGGGAGTTTCTATGATATCACGATGAAAAAATATTTCTGTGTACATAATTTTCTTTCCGGGGGAGGGGTTTTGTTGAGTGTTAAATAGTCAATTGCAATTATTCAAGTGCATTTAAAATAGTTAAATATTTTTTTCCTTCTTGGTAGTGAAGCTCTGTGTATTTCCGATGACTAGCAATAAAAATCAATTATAGAGATAATCATTTAGATAATGTTAGTTTATGTTATTAACTAGCTTATTTTTATTACTTTTGTTTATTGTTAAAAATGTATAACTATAAAATATAAATAAACAATTAGTAACAAAAAATTCTTAAAATAGAACTGACGTTGTCAAGTTTTTAAATTAACATATTTTTGCAATAAAATTACTATTTGATTATTCTTAAGTTTATTTTGAACATGAAATAATTACCATAATTATTCTCTATACTTGTAGGTTAAATTACGTTCTAAATATAGTATGAGTGAGAAATAACAGTGCAATTTTAATGCAACACATGGGTCGGAAAAAAGGGGGGCGGGGCCCGTAATCGAATGTGGGGGGCCATGGGCTCCCGGGAACCGGGGCAATTGTCCCCTCCTTTTGGCGGCCCTGCATAATATGATTTACGAATGCTATCCACTTAAATAAACTACCTTGTAGATTGTATATTTATTCATTTATTGCCGAAAACTGACAGTTGTGGACTGCTTTTATAACTATTATTAGGGAGTTTGTGCATAACGGTTTCACCCAGGGTAACGCTAACGTTAAATGCCGTTGTACAGTTCAGCGCATGCGCACATATAAAGTAAGTTTCATGATTGGCTTGAAACTTCTTAATAGCGGATAGTGTTAGTGTTAACGTAGGAAAAAAACGTAATGCACAAACTCCCTAATGTCAGCCTCAGACCACTCAATTTAGAGCATCCCCGGGAAGGGTGTATTTCAGACCCGCATCTCTCTCCCACCTACCGACCTACCCAGCGAGAGGGCACACGGCCCTCCAGATTTAGCGATCACATTCTGTTCAGCCAGTAGTTTATAGGAGGTAGTGACTACAATATAATTTCATCTTTACTTTGCATTAAATTTATCTTAGAAATAATAAAATAAAGAAATAGTTTATTTTTTTACACAACTATCAAATTAGTGAATTCATCATTAAACTTGTCATTTAATAAATTTATTTACATACAACAAGGACCAGAATTGATCATGTTACCCCAAAGAGAATCAATTTCGAATGACGGTAACTTAATATTGAGTACTATCTTACATCTATCAGACAATCAAACAAACAAATATACGGCCCCACATTTCTAATGTTTACGGAGAATGTATTGGATCTTCTGTCCAAATCTTAAGCATGGGGTCAAATTAATGTTAAATAAGTAAAATCACAAAATCTAAATTAGATAACTTTAATATTAAAAACGCATCTAAATAATACATTAATTTTACAAGCATGCATTTTGTGTGTGTGTGTTGGGGGGGGGGGGATACTCGAAATATACATATGAACTTAATATTCATCAAAACTATGGTGGGTGTTGACCCACTTCTAACTAAGTATAACGGGAGTCCTAGGTTTACTATTTTTTGGGAGATTCTATATAGTTGAACCATGGAAAAAATATTTGTTCTAGTTTAAAATATTTTATGTAGTATTTGAGTCTTATAAAAGAATCCTCTCCGCCGACTATTTTTTATAGCATTTTAACTCTTTTGCAGGGACAAACAGAATAATTGTCATAAATTAGGCTCTTAGGACAGAGATTAATATATATACAGTAAAGCACCGTTTATTCGTTTCTCATTTATACGACTTTCACGAAGTTCCGATTCATTCTTTTAATGCAAAAATGCTTCGTATACGCACAATATCAGTTATACGCCATTATAAACTTTCCATAGTTTCGAAAATTTTGTCTCTGTATTTATTTTACTCTTTAGGAGAAACTTTTCCCACATAGAAAATCAACTGAAGTACTGTGAAGAGTTCTACGACCTTCTTTTAAAGACGCAGTTGACTATATTAAAATATTTACAACTCACTTTGCATATCAGAACACGTTGGAAAAAGACATTTCATGAACCGTAATGCTGTAACTAATAATTAAAGACAATCAGCAAATCAGACGACTATGAATGGTTCATTAAATTTAGTGTCTGTGTAAACAAAAATCGCATCATGATATTCAATGTATATTACATTAATCTTAAATGTGTCCAATAAATGTAGGATTTGTTTCACTTTTATGAGAATTTTTATTTTACTTTATTTTTTAACTTGGATATTGTTTTCAGGTAAAAACAACCATGAAGTAATTTACTAGTACCTTAAAAAACATACAATTATTATATTTGCATAAATTTGCATTAGCAGCGTTAAACATGTAATAATCAAAGTTGTTTTTTATTGTTGCAATTATACGTCGTTTCAGATTGGTTCCTTGAAAGACGTATAAACGGTGCTTATATACTCAAAATCAAACAGTTTCATAAAACTTTCCTTATTTTGATAAACACTCAATGAACTTTCGATAGACAAATGAAATTGTAATTAAAATAATATATAAAAAAGGAATTTATATAATTAATTTAAATATAAACAAAAATAAATCAAATAAATTTCAAAAATAGCTTTCGTACCAAGCAAAATATATAACACTTTTAAACATTGATACGAAACATAACAATCGTGCAATTTCCGTTTAAGTAGTCTGGCCACGTCAGTAAGGGACCATATCTAAGTTGAGGTCTGAAATTTTCTTATAGATTTCGATACCGTGCGGAGGGCATCAATCTTTTTAATGGTTCTTCCGTTTCATTGTATTTTCCCTCTCTAGGGTTACAACCAATCTCAGGGGAAAATCGTAACCATCGCTTTTTTAAGTGTTTTTTTTTTTTAATGAATAGTATTAAAAGAGTAAAATGCGTGTATTTTTTCAATAAAGGTAAATAATTAAAAGAACGATGTTACATAATAGAAAGAAGCTTTGATTTAGAGGGTGGTTAGCCGGTGGGTTCAGGCCCCTCCGGCACCTAATGATGAGCCGCCACTGGAATCTTTGGAAAGTTGTGGGCCAAAATTTAGGGATGTTGGCGAAGTCGCGGGCCGTATAAATGGGATTTATATGGGATCTTGATTTGGTTTATATGGATTGTCTGTGGTCATTTGAAATGTTCCGTGGGCCGGATCAAAAGCCATGGCGGACCACATCCGCCACATCAACCATGCATCCACGTAAAAATATATAGCATTGCTTTAAACACCAAAATAATTATACAATATACAATTATCATTTCCAAGGATACAAACAGTTTTCTCTTTTTCAAGACAGACTAATAAGCCATTCTTATGAATAAATGAAATCATTTATTGCTATATTTCTGGTGCCTTACGTACATAAGGTTATCCTGGTATTCGCTGAGTCTAAATGAGACAAGGGTAGATGGAGCAGCTGCTCTAGGTCCCCAAATCAACGAAGCAGAAAAAATCGTCAAAACATTTCTCCGTGTAAAAGTTGCAGTCACATATTTGACTTTCATTTATTCTATAAAAGTATTAAAAGTATTCCTAATGAAGAGAAAATATCTCTTATTTGTGTACAATTGAAAAAAAAAAAAAAGATTGTACGGCAGATAAATTGGAAACATTTGGTTAGTTATTTTATTATAATACCAGTAATGTTTTAGCATTAGAGTGTACAATATTATGCAGTAGATTCCCCCAGTATATTAGTCGCGGGTTTGGGACAATTCACCGACAGGGCATTTCACCGACTGGACATTTCACCGACGTGGATTTTTCATCGACTGGATATTTTACCGACATGGATTTTTCCCCGAGTGGACATTTCAACGACATGGATTTTTCACCGACAGGACATTTCACTGACATGAATTTTTCACCTACAGGACATTTACATGAACATTTCAGGCAATTTAAAATGGACTAAATTTTCAATATTACGACGACAGGCCAATTCCCACACAGTTTTAATAATACATTTAACGAAAAATCTCCCATAAAGAGAGCAGCTAATTATGATTCTTTTTTCTCAAAAATTTATCAATATATCTAAAAAAGTTTTCTTTTGTCCAAAACTAGAAAGTTTAGGCGTTTAAAGCAGGACCGTGACTATAGTTTATTTATTTATTTTTGTTGGGGTGGGAGGTAGGGGTTTCCAAAAACACTCATATGAACTATAATTAATTATACGTGCGTTATTAAAAGTCATATGTATTAATTATGCATACGTAATTAATTAACATTTTAATCAAATTATATCATATATAAAAAATAATTAACTTAATTACATATTTATTAACTTCACTGTTTAATTAAATTAATTACTTATTTAAAACTCATTTATATAATTAATTTTTGTATTACAGTAAAAGAAAATTTGAGAAAAGCAATCGTACTGAAAGTGTATTTTTTGATAACATTATGCGTCAAATTTTCGAAGGGGGTGAAGGGGGGAGTACATCCTTTCCATAGCACTGTTTCTCTCAATATATAAAAAACACTGTACAGTACTATAAATAAGTATATATGTCGTTTTATACGGCCTTGTCGGTAACTAAGTTCAGGCAAACATGTAAAAATGGAAAGTTGATTATATAGCTTTTAAACTTTCGGAAAAACATTAATTGTGGATTTTAGTTGTATGAAACAGAAAAGTTCCTTGTGCGGGAAAAAATTTATAAAGTTTTGAAACTCCAAGAAAACACTAATTGGTGACAGGACATTTTGCATACACCGTCTCACTCTAGGGGAGGAGGCTCGAGCTCCTGAAGCCTCCCCCATGGATCCGCCACTGATATGATATCAACAATTTCAGGAGACAATAAGCGTGTCTGTGAAAATCCACGTCCGTAAAATGTCCTGTCGGTGAAATGTCCACACGGTGAAAAATCCGTGTCGGTGAAATGTCCAGTCGGTGAAAAATCCATGTCGGTGATCTGTCCAGTCGGTGAAAAATCCATGTCGGTGATCTGTCCAGTCGGTGTAAAGCCCATGTCAGTGAAATGTCCAGTCGGTGAAAAATCCATGTTGGTGAAATGTCCAGTCGGTGAAACGGTGTCGGGGAAATGTCTTGTCGGTGTAAAGGGTACCGGTGAAATGTCCCGGACCGATTAGTCGCACCTAGACTTTCACCATGAAAAATTGGCAAAAGAAAGTGCGACTATTGTGCGAGTAAACACGGTAGTTTGAGTGATCATCTGTCATTAGTCCTAGGTTCATTTTATTCGCATTAAATGTTATTACGTGATATGCGAACAAAAATTTAAGCATTCTGAATAAATTTTCGTCAAATATCATAATCCTATCATAAATTTTTAAAAATTTGCCATTGCTGTATTTAAATTGAGTAATTACCTATCAGTATATCAAACTTCATAGTATTCGTCTCAGTTATTGTTAAGTAATGCGAGAACAAAAATTAAAACATTTTGAATAAATTTTCACAAAATCTAACCAAATTTTTTCAAACAATTGACAGTTTTGTTTTAAGTTGAGTACTACCTATCAGTATACGAATTTTATTTTTTTCCCTTTAGTCGTTTCTATGTGATGCACGAGCAAAAATTTACTCTCTTATTTTGAACAAAATTTCACAAAATGTCAAAATCTGATCAAACTTTTTCAAACATTCGGAACTTATATTTTAAGTTGAATGACCAATTTTGTTTGTTTGTTTACTTGATTATGGCAACGTGAAGCTAGGGCGATCTGTCAAGGATGGGGGGGGGTGCAGTGGTAGGAGGCCTTTCTAAGGAGTTCTAGCGGGTATTCACGTAACATCTGAAGAAAACCTACCAAAACTCCAGACCGTTAGATCGACAGCCGCGCAATGGGACCCGAACCGAGACCTTCACACTTCGGCCGTCTACCGTTTTCAGTGACATAATCACTGTGCCATGGTGAGACTGAATGACCACCTATCACCGTATCAAATTTTATTTCATTCGCTATAGTCGTTTTTACATGATGTGCGAACAAAAAAAAAAAAAAAAAAAAAAAGCGTTACGGACAGAACGACAGACAGACTTTTTTTTTTTTTTTTTTTTTTTTTTTGAAACGGATAGAAACTGTAAAATTTTTGAATTCCAAGTAATGTACAGATAAAACTCTAATTATACATACACATACATACATATATAGGTATTGTAATTTCCTAATCTCAGTAATAGTCACGAATTTTTTAAATGGCGGGCCATGATTTTTTATTTTAAATTTTCAAACTTATTTATTTTCAAACATTGCAAAAACTTAGTGGTAAAGTTTCCCTTCTCTTTCCAGCATTGTTTCTTAGGAACTATCATTAAATATCCACTACACAAAGCGTAAGAGTCAAGCTAGGAAGCAACGCTGGGCACAGAAGGGAAGATTCACCATTATTGCAGGGTCTCCACCAATGTCAGGAGGCAAAAATAGTATCATTAGTTATCTCACTGACATAAAAAAGTCGCCATTTTAATTTTAGTTGCCAAAGTAGCAGCCTTTTTACATGATTTTGTAGTTAAAAAATAAACATACGTCATTTAGCTTCATTTAAGAATGAATGAATGAAATGATAAATTAAAAAACATAGTTACATATAACAAAGCATTTTTTTATAATACAACTTTAAAAAAACTGATTAGAATGTTTGATAAATGACCAGGCGCAACTTTGAAAAGAAAGGGGAATTGAGAAAAACCGAAATCTGACTTAAAATTAGTCACCTGGAGTAAGGTACAAGCAGCCAAACACTCGAAAACAGCATAAAAATGACGTTTTTTTATTCAAAAAAGTCGTCCAAGTCACCTTATCTTTAAATTACTAGCCAAAATCGCCTTTTCAGTCGCCGGTGGACACCCTGTTTTTGTAAACAATCGGAGTGAACAGGTTAACCACGAGAAGGGTAATTGGGTAAAGCATAA
Source organism: Cheiracanthium punctorium (assembly GCA_038373885.1). Taxonomy (NCBI): domain Eukaryota; kingdom Metazoa; phylum Arthropoda; class Arachnida; order Araneae; family Cheiracanthiidae; genus Cheiracanthium; species Cheiracanthium punctorium. Next base: position 10 of record JAWZYV010011915.1, on the reverse strand, counting down.
TAATCACACA